>JAPKLW010005500.1:4289-20812 GCA_026898455.1 Plectranthus barbatus | reverse complement strand
ACTCGAGTACCTGACTGGTACTGGGGCAGACTGGCGACTGGTTCTTGAAGGACTTCCTAGTTTGTTTGCCTTGCTGGCAAGCTTTGCAAATTCCTTCCTTCTTGAACCCGCCCTTGGGAAGACCATCTACAAGATCATGCTTGGTTAGATAATTAATAGTTTTGAAATTTAGATGACTTAACCTTTTGTGCCACAGCCAGTTAGTTTCCATGGAACTGGTGGCTACAAAGCATGTATCAGTCTTCCCGCTTTGCCAGTCAACAACATAGAGACCTCCTTTCCTGACACCTTTCAGCTTGGTCTCGCCAGAAACTTCATTCTTGATCTGGCACCATTCACAATTCTGACATCGTCCTTCTCGATGCAGCCCTTGCTAATAACTCTGCCCTTGGAGTTATCACCAAAAATAACTGGAGGTCCTCTGACCTTGGTGAGCTCAGAAAATAGGAACTCCTCACCAGTCATATGAGCCGAGCAACCACTATCTATGATCCACTCGCTCGATCTCTGAAGCTGTGTTGCATGACCCTGTTCCTGCAAGAAAATGAAATTATTTAGGTCCCCGATCATCAGCGGGTCCTGCAGGGTTAGATCTCTGGATCATTCTTTTTGGAATCCAGACTTGAGTAATCTTCAGCTCGGTGTTACCCTTGCTGACATCACTTGTGGCCTTTCCCTTCCTTTTAAAATAATGCATGGATTCGTTTTTGGAAGGTGTGGCTGTGTGTGCGGTTCCTCTGGAAGTATTCTTCCTCCGAGGGTGTCGGAAATTACTTTCCGACCGCTTGTGTTGCCTTGGTGGTCTCTGGAATTGTGGACCACGATGATTAGCCTTCCCAGCCCTTGAGAAAAGGTTTTGATTGGGCTCAGGCCTCCGATAGGTGTTCCTCCTATCGGGAAATATCCTTCTCTCAGTATTCCGCTGAGATTTGGATCCCTTGTAAGCATGCTGGCAACTGGCATACTTGTAAGGTTGGGCGTGGAATCTCTGGACAGCTGGTGCTGGCTGTCGGATTCCACTGGCAGCTGACGCTGACTTCCTTGCCTTAGAATATTTCGGCTTAGTCTGCGTCTTCGGGTATGCTGGCGTCCTGTCAGCAGAGGATCTTGCCAGTTGAGGATTTTGTCTTGATGACTCACCTATGTATCTGGGCTTATGGTTCCTATGCTGATCAGCCACACGGAACTGACTGGCATTACCAGCTGGTGCTGATGCATTTGCCAGTTTTCCCTTACCCTTTTGAGCTGTGAGTTCGGGTTGGTTTATGCTCAAATCCTTTTTAAATCCCAACCCGGACTTATCAGAAGGCTTTCTCCAATGACTTAGAGCTGCTTCCAAGTCTTTTGAGCCTTTATTTAGAAAATTTATTCTATTTTCTTGCTCCAGAACGAGATTATGAAAATTATCTCGCTCAGTTTTTGTAATTTGAAAATTTTGGAGCAACTCAAAGTGAGTCTTTTTCAAGGTGGCTAGCTCTTCACTGACTGACCTCGATTTTTCAATCTCCTTGGTCAAAATAGAAACTTGATCTTTCAGCGAAGCATTTTCGCCAGCCAAGACATTCTTTATTTCATAAAATTTTAAAAATTCTTTTTGAAGAATGTCTATAGTGACAGCTTCTGAGTCGGAGCAACGCGACTCAGAATCGTCTAAACTGATAGAAGGCATGATATGTATTGGGGAAGCTGATGATTGTACCTGGTCATCAGCTGCAAGTGCCTCTTCACTGTCAGCACTTCCTTCAGCTGACTCTTCTCCGAAGGCTGCCATGAGTGCCAGTAGAGCTTCCTCTTCTGACTCCTCGTCTGACGCATACTCCCCATCATCATGGTCGGGTATGTCAGGCACTTCAGTCCTGGTCAGCATAGCCTTGGCAACGGCCTTGGAGGCGCGCTCTTCAAAGAGCTTCTTTAGCCTTTCCCGCTCATTTTTGTCCACCTGTGGACATTCAAACTTTAAATGATCAGGGGATTGGCACTGGTAGCAAGCACGGGGAGCTCTCTTGACGAATTTTCCGTCAGTTGAGCTCAGAGATACTCCCTGCTTTGACTTGGCTTTCTCCAGAAGGACAGCCAGTCGTTTCATCTGCTGCTCAAGGTCAGCGATAGAGCTTTCGCTGTCTTTTGAGATAGATCCCGATGTGGCTGGGATCTCTTTCTGCTGGTTGTGCTGGGCAGCAGGTCTGTCAGCATGGAGGGGCTTCTTGTGCTTCCATTTGAAGTCCTTCTTGACGAAGTAAGCTTCGTCTTGAGCTTTAACGCTGGGGGATCCCATGTTCCTGATGGCCTCATTCTTGTTCACCATCTGGATATCCCACTCGTGTGCCTGCAACTGAGCAAATAACTCCTTGGGAGTCATCTTGGACAAGTCCTTCTCCTTGAGAGCTGTCGTCTTCACGAACCAGTCCTCCTTGGGCATCTTGGACAGGATCTTGGCATTAAGATCTTCATTTGAATACGTCCTGTCCAGAGACTTTAGCTCGCTGACAATGGCGTTGAATCTCGCCTCCATCTCCTTGATGGTTTCTCCAGGCAGCATCTGGAAGGACTCATACTTGTCCACCACAACCTGCAATTTGTTGCGTTTCATTTGATCAGTTTCTTGGTTTAGACTATCAAGATAATCCCATACTCCCTTGGCATTATCAAACTGGAGGGCTTCCTCCATCAACGACTCTGGAAGAGAAGCCAGGATCAACTCGTGAGCAATGGAATCCAACTGATTCCGCTTCCTGTCCTCGGCGTTCCATTCGCTTTGAGGCTTTGGGATCACAGCAGCTGGACGATCTCCTAGCTGGTGCTGTATCATGGTGATCTCGATTGGTCCTGTCTCTAGCACATCTTTCATCTCTGGATGGATGCTCTTTAGAGAAATGAGCGACCTCTTTCGCCATGTATCATGCTTCACCGTCTTGTAGTCGAGTAGCTTCGGGTTATTCATCTTGATTTACCTGAGCTAATCAAACAGACAAACAAATAGAGCGCAAGGAAACGCGGATCACGGTCCTAAGCGACTCAGATACGAACGGTCTATAAGAACCGTCCGCTCTGATACCACTTGTTGGTCCCGGATTATCAGGGTATAACTTCGCAGCGGAAAATGTGTTTAGTCGTTTCTTGCACTCTGCTGGTTACACAGCTGACTGGGACCTTGTCAGCTGGTAAGTCAACTTGCACTCTGCGTACTCAGCTGACTGGCGACTGGCTCGTCAGCTGGTAGCTCAAGACTTGGAATATATTTAGCCTTGTTTGCACAGTTATATCAGTTTTCAGATATACACCAGCACTTGGGTGCTGGGTTTTAAATCAGTATGAAATGCAGAAAGCTGATAAAAGACAAAGGATTTATAGTGGTTCGATCAACTGATCTACGTCCACTCTCCAGTCGTAGCACTGGAAATTTCACTAAGAGTAATCGGGTACAAGCGTCCTACGATCTATCTCTAGCTGGTGAATGCCTCGTCCACCAGTTCACTAGATCAACCGCTCCCGGCCTTGTCCTTCTTCAACTCTGATCTGCTGGTGGAGTGCGAGCACGTCACTTCAACCTCCACAGCTTCACTGGGTGTTTAGTTCTCCCAAGAACGAATCTTCTCAATACGGCAAAAAGCCCGTGATAACTCAAGTGCTGGCTGGCACAAGAGCTGCTGTGAACTTCCTCGGAGGAGAAAGAACACCAAAGAGATCTGTAACTTACAAGCTGGAAGCTTGAAGTCTCGTGTTTGATAAATCAACACACGGGTAGCCTTTAGAAAGGCCTCGAAAGTGTTTTGCTTCTACTTGCTTGAGTGTAATAAATTTCAGACTTTCGGTAGGTGAAGAGTATTGAATGTTGAAGCAAGCAAGCGTCTTAAATGTTGGTAGTTCCAACCTATTTATAGACGCGGGATCCCATTCAAATCTTCTAGCCGTTTGGACACATCCGGAAAAGGTCTCTGTCCTCGCATGTCCTTCTGACGGCGGCAGGTAGGAATTTCCGGAAAGCGCCATGCTTTTGTCCACTTTATCTGACATTGATCTCTTTATGTCAGAACGGCACTATTCGTCAGTACGAGGAATCGGAACTGGTGTCTTGAACTGATAGACTTTAAGGTATCCTCCCTTAAAGTCATACTTTGTCAGTTAATTCCTCGACGAATCTTCTTTTTATCTCTAAGACACTGGGAGAGAGAATCTGAAATTCTGCTGGTAACATCCGACTGGTAGATCATTCTGGTGATCTTGTGCTGGCAGTCTCTGCTGGTGACTTTGCGCTGGCACAATCTAAGTCTACCAATATGTCTGATGTTAACCCTTGGAATCTCCCATGACTGGTGGTTTCACCGCTGGTGAATAGTATCAGTGAGAACACGTATTCTGCTGGTAGGATTTGTCAGCCGCCTGCTGGTGAAATCCTTCCCAACTGGTGAACAGTAGCCAGTCGTTAGCTCTTCTCATGCTGATGAACAGTGTCAGCACGAGTCTTGTCAGCCGCCTTCGGATGAGACTTTCCCAACTGGTGAACAGTAGCCAGTGGTAAGTACATCTCATGCTGGTGAACAGTAGCCAGCATGAGTCTTTGATCAGCTGCGACTTACAACTCAAAAGACCTAAACAGGACTTTACATTTGAGACTAGAGCTATTCTAGAGACAAACTGACGCTGGTAGGACTTAGGATTTGATCCACCAAAACACCAAAACTAGAATCTAAACAAGTAGCTACTGGGGAAAGGAAACTTAGCCAAATTTCCCAACATTCTTCCTCAACACTAGGGCTCGCATCAATCTCCATAAGACCGAGTTTAATGCACAACTCCTTGAATCTTGCTTCTGGCAAAGGTTTGGTGAAGATATCAGCCAGTTGATCGTCGGTTCTGATGTACTCTACGCTGATATCCTTTTTCTCGACATGATCACGTATGAAGTGATGTCGGATATCTATGTGCTTGGTCCTAGAGTGATGAACCGGATTCTTCGTTATGCACATAGCGCTGCTGTTGTCGCAATAGATGGGTACACAACCAGTGTCCACTTCATAGTCTTCCAGTTGTTGCTTGATCCAGAGAATTTGAGCACAGCAACTGGCAGCGGCAACATATTCAGCCTCAGTAGTAGATGTAGCAACTGAGTGTTGCTTCTTGCTAAACCAGCTGATTAGCTTGTGTCCTAGAAACTGACACGTACCACTGGTACTTTTTCTATCTATACGGCATCCAGCAAAATCTGAATCTGAATACCCAATGAGTGTAAGCTCATCATTCCTGGGGTACCATAAGCCAAGTGATTCAGTTCCTTTGAGGTATTTCACTATTCTCCTAGCAGCTTCCATGTGTGACTTCTTTGGATTGGCTTGAAATCTGGCACACACTCCGACTGAGTATGAAATGTCGGGTCTGCTGGCTGTCAGATAGAGAAGTGATCCAATAATACCTCTGTAGCTGGAAGGATCAACCGATTCTCCTTCTTCATCAAGAAAGATCTGGCAACTGGTGCTCATCGGTATTCTGAGGGCCTTAGTCTTCTCTGGGCAATATTTCTGAATTAGGTCCTTGGCATACTTCCTCTGATTAATAAAAATACCATCAGCTGACTGCTGGACCTGAAGTCCTAGGAAGTATGTTAATTTGCCCATCATACTCATCTGGAATGAGTTCTGCATCAGTTGAGAAAACTTCTCACAGAGTGACATATTCTTTGACCCGAATATAATGTCATCGACAAATATCTGCACCATTAGCATATCATCAGCATCCTTGATAATGAATAGAGTCCTGTCGATCTTCCCTTTCCGAAATCCATTACTGATTAGGAACTGTGATAGCGTCTCGTACCAAGCCCTGGGCGCCTGTTTCAATCCATACAGGGCCTTTCTCAGCTTGTACACTTTGGTGCCTATTTCAAATCCTGGAGGTTGTTCGACATATACTTCCTCCTTTAGCTCGCCATTCAAGAAGGCGCTCTTCACGTCCATCTGGAATACCGTGAAACCATGATACGCTGCATATGCAAGGAACAGCCGTATCGCCTCCATTCTTGCAACTGGTGCGAAGGTCTCGTCGAAGTCGATGCCTTCACATTGCTTGTAACCTTTGGCGACTAAACGAGCTTTGTTTCTGATTACAATGCCATTCTCATCTCGCTTGTTCTTGAAAACCCACTTGGTGCCAATCACTGACTGATGTGATGGTCTCTCTACCAAGTCCCAAACATTGTTGCGAGTGAATTCCGCAAGCTCTTCTTGCATGGCATTAATCCAATCAGCAGATTCTAGCGCAACTCCTATGGAAGTAGGTTCCTCTTGAGAAATAAAACAAGTCAGGAGCGCACTGCCGTGTCGAGTCTGAACAGAACCTTCTGGATTACCGAGAATAGCCTCAGATGGGTGATTTCTCAGCCATTTGGGAAGATGAGAATCTGCTGGCGTTGGTTCTTCTGTCCTGATGACTGGTGCTTCCAGAACTTCACCAGTCGGAGCAGCAATTGCAACTGGTGGTTGACCTTCACCAGTTGTAACAGTCTCTTCGTCAGCTTCACTCTCTGACTGATCTCCTGATCCTTCGGCGATAATTACACCGTCAGCTGGTGCATCCACTCCAGCTGGTTCATCAGCTATTTCTGGTTCAAAAATTCCAGACGGAGTTCCCCCTGGATTATTGCCAGTTCCACTCAAGGTGATTGAGTGTAAGGTCTCAGCAAGGTCAATTGCATCACCGACCCTCCCGGATTGCTGATGGGCAACCGAGGATACTGGTTGTGAAGATGATCCAGTCATAGGTCTAGTCAAACCAGTTGGTTGAGCATTGGAAGAATTCCTGCCCAACTGATCAACGACATCATTGACCTCAGGAACATCTTCAGCCAGTTGTCGTAATGTCCTGCGCACTAAAGTAGCTTCATCAAAAACAACATTGCATGTTATTTCCACAAGCTTGGTGGTCTTGTTAAATACTCTATAGCCCTTGTGAGAGGGATGTCCATATCCAACAAGGACACCCTCGTCAGCTTTAGGCGAAAAAGCATTTAACTTCGACTTACCATTATTATGGACATAACATGGTGAACCGAAAGCACGAAGATGATCTAGGGAAGGCTTACGACCAAAATAAACTTCGTAGGGAGTTTTCTTGAGTCTGTCGTTGATCCCGCTTCTATTCTGAGTATAGCAAGCCGTCACCAACGCTTCTCCCCAAAAACTCTGTCCTAAGCCGGATTCTGCCAGCATGGACCGGACCGCTTCTTTCAGCGTCCTGTTCCTACGTTCTGCCAGTCCATTCTGCTGCGGTTGCCTAGGTGCAGATCTTTCATGCTTAATGCCGGCTTCCGCGCAAAAATCCATCAGCAGACTGTTGCAGAATTCCGTCCCATTGTCTGACCGTATCCGCTTTACCGTAGCTTCTCTCTGTTTCTGTGCTTTGACAATCAAATCTGGAAGTATGATTTTCACTTCATCCTTGGTTCTGAGAAGCTTTACCCAGGTATAGCGCGAGTAGTCATCGACTACCACCAGCGAATAACGTCTTCCTCCAATGGTTTGAGGTGCTACTGGTCCAAAGAGGTCCATATGTAGCAACTCGAGTACCCGACTGGTTCTTGAAGGACTTCTTAGTTTGCTTGCCCTGCTGGCATGCTTTGCAAATCCCTTCCTTCTTGAATCCTCCCTTGGGTAGTCCTTCCACAAGATCATGCTTGGCCAGGTAGTTGATAGTTCTGAAATTCAGATGACTCAACCTTTTGTGCCACAGCCAGTTAGTTTCCATAGTACTGGTGGCCACGAAGCATGAATCTGTCTTCCCGCTTTGCCAGTCAACGGTATAAAGTCCTCCGTTCCGAATACCTCTCAGCTTGATCTCGCCAGTCTTTTCGTCCTTGATCTGGCACTCTGATTTCCCAAAGTGAACTGTGTAGCCACTATCGCACAGCTGACTGATACTCAGGAGGTTGTGCTTGAGAGAGGTGACAAGGGATACATTTATAATTCTGACATCGTCCTTCTCGATGCAGCCCTTGCTAATAACTCTGCCCTTAGAGTTATCACCAAAAATAACTGGAGGTCCTTTGACCTTGATAAGATCTGCAAACAAATCCTCTTCACCAGTCATGTGAGCTGAACACCCACTATCTAAGATCCACTCTCTCGACCTCTGAAGCTGTGTGGCATGATCCTGTACCTGCAAGAAAGATAAAGAATTTATTTAGGTCCCCGATCTTCTGCGGGTCCTGCAGGGTTAGATCGCTGAATGATTCCTTTCGGAATCCAGATTTTAGTGATTTTCAGCTTGGTTTTACCCTTGCTGATATCATCAGTAGCCTTTCCCTTCCTATTGATGTAATGCATGAGTTTGGTTTGGGAAGGTGTGGCTGTGTGTGTATCTCCTTTGGAAGTAAGCTTCCGCTGAGAGCTTCGGAAATGTTTTTCCGGTTGTGTGTGCTGCCTTCGTGGTCTCTGGAAGTGTGGACCACCATGGCTAGCCTTCACTGGCCTTTTAGAAAACTTGTGATTGGGCTCAGGCCTCTGATAGGTATTCCTCCTATCAGGTATTATCCTTCTCTCAGAGTTACTCTGAGATTTGGATCCCTTGTAAGTATGCTGGTGATTGGCATACTGACGAGGTTGTGTGTGAATTCCCTTGACAGCTGATGCTGGCTGTCGGATTCCACTGGTAGCTGACGCTGACTGCATTGCCTTAGAAT
Organism: Plectranthus barbatus; assembly: GCA_026898455.1. Classification (NCBI taxonomy): domain Eukaryota; kingdom Viridiplantae; phylum Streptophyta; class Magnoliopsida; order Lamiales; family Lamiaceae; genus Plectranthus; species Plectranthus barbatus. Next base: position 12,141 of record JAPKLW010005500.1, on the reverse strand, counting down.
GATTCGGCTTAGTCTGCGTCTTAGGGTGTGCTGGAGTCCTGTCAGTAGAGGATTTTGCCAGTTGAGGTTTTTGTCGTGATGACTCACCTATGTATCTGGTCTTATTATTCCTGTGCTGATTAGCCATACGGGACTGACTGGTATTACCAGCTGGTGCTGATGCATTTACCAGTTTGCCCTTACCCTTAGCTGTGAGTTCGGGTTGGTTTATGCTCAAATCTTTTATAAATCCCAACCCGGACTTATCAGTCGGCTTTCTCCAATGACTTAGAGCCTTTTCCAAATCCTTGGAGCCTTTATTCAAAAAATTTATTTTATTTTCTTGCTCCAAAACGATGTTGTGAAAATTATCTCGCTCAGTTTTTGCAATTTGAAAATTTTGAAGCAATTCAAAGTGAGTCTTTTTCAGAGTGGCTAGCTCTTCACCAATTGACCTCGATTTTTCAATCTCATTGGTCAAAACAGAAATTTGATCTTTCAGCGAGGTGTTTTCGCCAGCCAAGACATTCTTTATTTCATAAAATTTCAAAAATTCTTGTTGAAGAATGTCTATAGTGACAGCTTCTGAGTCGGAGCAATGCGACTCAGCATCGTCTAGGATGCATAGAGACATGATGTGCAATGAGGGAACAGATTGTACCTGGTCGTCAGCAGCAAGTGCTTGTTCCTCCTCACTGTCAGCACATTCTTCATGTGCTTCCTCTCCGAAAGCTACCATCAGCGCCAGTAGCGCTTCCTCTTCTGACTCTTCATCTGACGCATATTCTCCATCATCATGGTCAGGTATATCAGGAACCTCTGTCCTTGTCAGCATGGCCTTAGCAACGGCCTTGGATGCACGCTCTTCAAAGAGCTTCTTCAGCCTTTACCGCTCATCTTTATCCACCTGTGGACATTCAAATTTAAGATGATCAGGGGATTGGCATTGATAACAAGCGCGGGGAGCTCTCTTGACGAATTTTCCATCAGTTGAGCTAAGAGATACTCCCTGTTTCGACTTGGCTTTCTCCAGAAGAACAGCCAGTCTCTTCATTTGTTGCTCAAGATCTGCGATAGAGCTCTCGCTGCCTTTTGAGTTAGATCCCGATGGGCATGGGATCTCTTTCTGCTGGCTGTGCTGCCCAGCAGGTCTGTCAGTATGAAAAGGCTTCTTGTGCTTCCACTTGAAATCCCTCTTGACGAAGTAGGCTTCGTCTTGTGTTTTGATGCTGGGAGATCCAACGGTCCGAATGGCTTCATTTTTGTTCACCATTTGGATATCCCACTCATGTGCTTGGAGCTGAGCAAATAGCTCCTTGGGAGTCATCTTGGATAGATCCTTCTCCTTAAGAGATGTAGTCTTCACAAACCAGTCCTCCTTGGGCATCTTGGACAGGATCTTTGCATTAAGCTCTGCATTCGAGTACTCCTTGTCCAAAGACTTCAGCTCGCTGACTATAGCGTTGAATCTAGCCTCCATGTCCTTGATGGTTTCACCAGTCATCATCTGGAATGACTCGTATTTGTCCACCGCAACTTGCAACTTGTTGCGCTTCATCTGATCTGTCTCCGTACAGAGACTATCAAGGTAGTCCCAGACTTCCTTGGCGCTGTCAAATTGGAGGGCTTCCTCCATCAGCGGATCTGGAAGAGATGATAAGATCATCTCGAGAGCAACGGAGTCCAGCTGATTCTGCCTCCTGTCTTCAGCGTTCCATTCTTCTGGGGGCTTTGGAATCTCAGCAGCTAGACGATCTCCTAGCTGGTGTTGTGTCTTGGTGATCTCGATCGGCCCTTTCTCCAGCACGTCTTTCATCTCCGGATGAACGCTTTTCAGCTGAATGAACGACCTCTTTCGCCATATATCATGCTTGTCCGGATTGTAGTTGAGCAGCTTTGGGATATTCATCTTGCGTACCTGAGCTAAACAACAGACAGACAAAGTGGAGTGCAAGAAAACTTGGATCTCGGTCCTAAGCGACTCAGTGTACGACCAGTCTAGAAAGACCGACCGCGCCTGATACCACTTGTTGGTCTCGGTTTTTCAGAGTATAATAATACGATACGCAGCGGAAATAATATAAAGTGTTTTCTTGCACGCTACTTACACACAGCTGACAACTGGCAACTGGTCAGCTGGTGCTGGTTACTCAGTACGCAGCTGACAACTGGTCAGCTGGTGATTCAAAACTTTGAATATTTAGCCTTGTTTGCACAGTTATTTATCAGTTTCAGGATATACTCCAGCACTTGAGTGCTGGGTTTAAAATATGAATGAAATGCAGAAAACTGATAAATAACAAAGGATTTTATAGTGGTTCGATCAATCGATCTACGTCCACTCTCCAGTCGAAGCACTGGAAATTCCACTAAGAGTAATCAGGTACAGGTATCCTACGATCTATCTCTAGCTGGTGAATGCCTCGTCCACCAGTTCACTAGATCAACCGCTCCCGGTCCTGGATCCTTCTTCAACTCTTCACAGCTAATGGAGTGCGAGCACGTCACTTCAACCTCCACAGCTAGCTAGGGGTTTTAGTTCTCCCAAGAACGTAACAGTCTCTACGGCAGAATGCCCGTAATAACTCAAGTGCTGGTAAGCACAGGAGCTGCTGTGAACTCTCTCGAAGGAGAAAGAACACCAAGTGAGATCTTTAACTTACAAGCTTGAAGCTTGAAGTCTCGTGTTTGATAAATCAACACACGGAAAGCTTTATGAAAAGCCTCGAAAGTACTTTATGCGTTCTTGCAATAATTTCAGTTCTTTCGGTGGTTGAGCAGAGATATCTAATGTTTGAATGTTGGTGGTTGCGACGTATTTATAGCCGCAGGAACCGATTCAAACTTTCTAGCCGTTTGGACATATCCGGAAAGGTGTCAGACCTCGGATGTCCATCTGACGGTGGCAGGTATGTTTTTCCGGAAAGGAACCATACCTTTGACCGCTTTATCTGACACAGATCTCTTTGTGTCAGAACGGCTCTCTCTGTCAGTCCGAGGAATAAGACTGGCGTCTTGTGACTGATAGACTTTAAGTTATCCTTCCTTAAAGTCATATTCTGTCAGTCGATTCCTCAGAGAATCTTCTTCTTGTCTCTACTACGCGGGGAGAGAGGATCTGGATTCTGCTGGTAACATCTGACTGGTAGATCGTACTGGTGATCTTGTGCTGGCAGTCTCTGCTGGTGACTTGCCCTGGCATCATCAAAGTCTACCAAATCTCTAGATGTTAACACTTCTCGGAATCTCCCATGACTGGTGAAATCACCGCTGGTGAATAGTGTAAGAACACGTATTCTCCTGGTAAGGTTTGTCAGCCGCCTGCTGATGAAACCCTTCCCAACTGGTGAACAGTAGCCAGTCATAAGTGCTTCATACCGCTGGTGAACAGTGTCAGCACGAGTCTTTGTCAGCCGCCTGCTGATGAAACTTTTCCCAACTGGTGAACAGTAGCCAGTGGTAAGCGCTTCTCATGCTGGTGAACAGTGTCAGCATGAGTCTTGATCAGCTGCGACTTACAACTCAAAAGACCTAAACAGGACTTTACATTTAAGACTAGAGCTATGTAGAGACAACTGACGCTGGTAGGACTTAGGATTTGATCCACCAAAACTATAATCTAAACAAGTAAGCTACTGGGAAAGGAAACCTTAGACAGATTTCCCAACATTGGTGTTTATCCCCAACATTAATAATTCAAGATCTAAAATCATATCATCCATTCAAATCATCTCAACATCGTCATCTTCCCCAGAAGAGATTCCAACAGAGTGCTGAGCTATATACCTGCGCTGACTGCGATACAAATGGAATGAAGAGAGAAAGCCGTGCATGGGCGGAGCAATGATATTAAAACTCAATTTGTCTTATATAAAAATTTAATATTTGTTAGTCAAAGTAAGTAAATATTATGTATCAAATTACTCAATTAATAATTCTTTTATATTTGTCTCTCTCATTATGTTTTGTAAAAAAAAATTTCATGTGAAAAAAAAGAATGAATCATGTCCATCAGATCTAAAAAAATCAATGATTGATATTGAATCAAGCAACAACTAAAATGCAATCAAGCAACAAAATAATCAAACAACAACTAAAGCACAATCAAGCAACATTGCAATCAAGCAACGACCTGAATACAATCAAGCAATGACGTGAATGCAATCAAGCATCTTTCTCATTTTCTCACGTTAAAAGTTTTTTCACTTGAGAGATCAAATACTAAAAAGTGAAAAAATGCTAAATAAGAATAAATCTTAAATCCTTGATTTTGATGTATGGATAAACAAGATTGAATTTTTTATATTAACAATTATTTATTTTGATGTGGGTAGTTCTCTATATATATATATATATATATAGAGAGAGAGAGAGAAAGGCGTAATCATATCACAATTGTCATTTAGATGGGAGAAGATAATAAATCATGGTCTTTGATTTGATGAAATAAGTGGTCCAGATTTAATATCTCTATTTATTTTGTTACTTAATTTATGAATGACAAATTCTCAGATGAGACGGTCTCATCATTTTTATTTGTGAAATGAATTTAATGAAATGATGTGTTTTTTAATTGCAAATGATGTCTCACCATTTTTATTATGAGATAAATTTAATGAAATGATGTGTTTCTTTATTGCAAATGATGTATTTCTTTATTGCAAATAATGTAATTTTAAAAAATGAAATAATGTATTTAACTTATTGAAATGATGTATTAAGGTTCGTCTCACAATAAAAAAATAGCGAGGTCGTCTCTCAGGAGATCAACTCTTTATAAATTAATTTATCGTAATAAATGTATTTAGGTAAGTTAAACATGGGGAACCACAAAAAAATCTCATATTCTCTTTCATCTCAAACTCACGTATTTCTTTCTTCAACATATTATATTTCCTCTAATTTCCTCATAAAACTTGAATTAATCATATCTCACTCAATTTAAATTTTTTTTTAACTTACTATATATCAAATTAAAGATAATTTAATTATCTTTCAAACGATATCATTATTGCATATGTTTTGAAAAAAGATAATCGTAGTAAAAATAAGATCCTGCAACTATGCATAGGTAGATAATGCATATTTACAAGTTTAATAATGCAACTTACATCTGAAAATATATAAACATGCAATTATGCATTATATAAGCCTGTAAATATGCATTATATAAACCTGTAAATATGCATTATATACCCTTGTACAATTGCAGTATAATACACCATTTCAATTCATACATACAAAAACGTTTCTCTGAAACTCCCCTGCCATGGCTTAACCCCAAGCAAGGTCAAGGCAAAGTTCATCATCATCTTCAAACACCCAAATCCCCTCAACAATAGCATTTCAAGACTTCGACCCCATCTCTCAGCGGCGTCAAGAGGAGAAGAAGAAGAAATTCAAGCAGCGCCTCATCCTGGCGTTCATCATCAGCGTCATTGTCATCCTCCTCCTCGCCGCCGCCGCCGACACCGTCTGCTTCGCCATATACAAAAGCAGTCAAGCCAGCCACGCCAGCGCCACCCACGACCGCCCTCCTCCCGCAGCGACGCAACTTTTTTTTTTTTTGGAAAATTTGTGCGAAATATGTGCGAATTTCAAGAGATTTGAATTAATGTTTGGTAGTTTTTTTTTTTTTTTTTGGTAGTTGAGGTTGCATCTTTACATAAATACTCTTACTCTGTAATTTTTTTTTCATTACCGAATGCACCTTTTTAATTTCGCCCATCAAATTGATCTCAACCGTCCGAACACATATTTGGATGTACAGGATTCATTCTCATCTCCCATCTAAGAGATTACTTGTGACTTTAACGCACCCCTATATATATATAAACAAACATAAAAGCAAAATCGTTAGTTAAAAAAATTTCGGCTCAAATAATTATAACAAATAAGGTAAGTATGTATATTTAAATTTAGATAAATTTTATATTCCTTATAACTAATTATTTATTATTATGCATATATATACACAATAATATTCAATGTTAACTTATAATTAATTATTTTTTTAGTAGATATATTCAATATGATAACATCTACATTGTGCAATGTCTTGATTATTTTAACTTAATATATGATATCGAGATATCAAGGTTATCATAATTTACTATATATATATATATGGATGCGATCCAGTGAGAACCACTCTTACCATAAGAAATAAGAACCAATCCTCGCCATTGATTTTGATAAATGAACGCTCAGGATTTTACAAAAATTTTCGGGCATTTTATCTAAAAAACCTGCATTATAGGGTATTTTTGTCATTTTGTACTTATTTAAGATTCTATTTGAATATTCTATCTCGACATTCATTATATATCTAACAAAAATGCATTATATGCATAGAAAACATGCATTATATACCAAACATTCATTATATACCTAACAAACATCTTCCTACATTATAATATGGTATTACTCTTATTTTAGAACAATATTACTATCATTATACGGTATTACTTCGTCCATTATATATAGTATTACTTTTGTTTTAGAGAAAAATTATATTACTTTCATTATAATACATATGTTATTACTATATAATACATAACAAGTGCAAATATAATAATGAATGATGATTTCGCTGAAATAAACATGTTACATTTTATCTATCATATTCTGCATTATATACTGTAACTTCATGCATTATAATATGCAATTGCATTCATTATATAAGAATTTGTGTACTGTTACGAGAATTATGCATATTATATATGGTATTACTTTTATTTAAAAAAAATTATATTACTTTCATTATAATTCATATGTTATTGTTATATAATACATAACACGTGCAAATATAATGATGAATGATGTTTTCGCTGAAATAAACATGTTTCATTTTATCTATCATATTCTGCATTATATACTATAATTTCATGCATTATATTGTGCAATTGTATTCATTATATAACTTCATGCATTATATTGACCTCGACATCCATTATATACCTAGCAAACATTCATTATATACCTAACAAACATGCATTATATAATATTATAATATACATTTTTATAATAAAAAAATACATAATTAAAAACAAATAATATATGATCAACTTTTATAACAAATATGATATTATCTACAGTATGCAAAGATAATGAATTTTTTTTTTTGATCTTGGAGGAAAAAAGTTATTGCATTTTATCTATCATATTCTGCATTATATAATATAACTTCATGAATTATATTGTGCAACTTCATTCATTATATAAATATTCGTGTACTATTAAGAGAATTATGCATATAATCACTAATTTTTATTTTTTACGATGATTTTTAAATCGAAACATATGCAATAGGGATTTCGTTTGAAAGATAATTAAATTACCTTTAATTTGATATATGATACATTAAAAAATAATCTAAATCGAAGGAGATATGATCATTTAAAGATTTAGGATGATTTTAGAGGAGAGAGAAAAAATATTACAAAATTACTCTTTAATGCATGTTTTACTACACTATAATGCAGACGAGATTTATTTAGTCTTGAGCGTTGGATCACCAATTGGATGGCTGAGATTAGTTCTTATTTTCACATGGTAAGGGGAGTTCTCATATGATCACTCCCCTATATATATATATATATATATATATAGAGGAGGGATCATGTAAGAAAAAATCCTCATGTGAGAAAAAGGAATGAATTATGTCCATCAGATCTAAAAAAATCAATGGTTGATATTGAATCAAGCAACAACTAAAATGCAATCAAGCAACAAAATAATCAAGCAACAACTAAAGCACAATCAAGCAACATTGCAATCAAGCAACGACCTGAATACAATCAAGCAATGCCGTGAATGCAATCAAGCATCTTTCTCACTTTCTCACGTTAAGAGTTTTCTCACTGGATCCGCT
>JAPKLW010005499.1:0-20814 GCA_026898455.1 Plectranthus barbatus | reverse complement strand
TTAACAACAGTTTTTAACTGTTGTTGTTCACTATTTTTCTTGTAGTGCATATATATGAGCTGTTAGATTATTTTATAATAATCTTATAATATGGTCCATATAATTAAAGTATAAAATCTTATATTAATATATCTAATATCACTATTAAGTATTAAAGAAATATAGTTTTATATCACTTGCTCGGGGTATAGTAGTAAAAAAAGATTATCTGTGACCGAGCGATGAGTTTGAGTTTAATTTCCTCTCATTTTAAATAAATAAAGTTATTTTATTATTGTTGGTCTTAGAGTATACAATCAACTGCATGCGGAAGCGATGAGTATAATCTAATCGTAACTAGTTGAACCCAATTTCAGTTACCAGCTCACTAAAGTGTCACGTCCATTCTTCGCTCTTCACAGACATAATTCACTAACTTCAGCTATTTTTGATAATTTAATATGTATTACAAATTACGATCTTCTCCATTGAGAGTCTTCCATTAACTTTGGTCACATAGAATTGGAGCTTTGAGCTTTACTACATATAAGATGTACACTTGCTAGGCTCTAGCTAATTTCTGAATTGTGGCTTTAAATTATTCATATAGAACGATGATCAAAGTAATGATTCTTCTTAGGTGAATTGGGAAGAGATCAAAACCTTGCTATATTTCAACTGTGGCCTCCAATAAGGACAAATAATAGCCTTGTAATATGATGAATAGTGCTCTCGAGTGCAGATCACTTAGAAAGCTTTATATTCTTCTTATTTCTTCTTTTATCCTATTCCAACACACTTTAGAGTTCAAGACTCAATAGCTCTCTTATTTTTCATCTTATGCGAGTATTTATAATCTTCTTTTAGATTGTATTCGTAGTAATTCGAATTAAGACAATCATTCTCCTTTTGCAGGTTTACATTTGTACGAAGATGTACAATTCTGAACTCTGTCCTTGAAACGGTCCTAGGACGAGACTATTGATTTGACTTGCATGATTCATTAGATGATCCTTTGTCAGCTGAATTGAGTTTTATTAATCCTCTTATATTGCGTTAAGCTCTGAGTTCTATTTGAACTGTCAACTGAGCTCTTCTCAACTGATAAATTCTTTTGTCAACCGACTAGTTCTTCTCTCACAGCTGACATATGAGCTTCCATCTGTGGACGATCTTGATCTTCTCAATTATGATTCTTCAAGTTTTCAAATTGTTGGCTGTCTAAAAATTATTACACTTAATAAACCTACACAATTAATTATTAGAAGATTGGATCAAGTCTAATCAATCATATATATATATATACATGGAGTAGATCAAAACACTATAATTTCTAACAAGTATTAATAAATAATATAATATTTATTAAATATTGTGTAGTTGATGCAGCTCACCATTTGTGAAGAAGAAGCAGTCGAGTGTTATTTCATGCGTGAAGAATCGTTGTTCGCACTTATAAAGTCGCCAGTAGTTGTTCAGCTAAATTGGTTAACTTCCTAGACATGTGGCACGAGCCGGTTGGCCGATTGGGTTAATTAGTCGGGGAGAGAGTAGAGAGAAAAGGCAAAAACTTGCGTTAAACACGCTTAAACGGTTTAGGCGGGTTTTATTCATACCCAAATGGGTTCACCCATCTCAAATATGATTTATCAATCCCCAATTAGGGTATATTAGATGAGTTTGATTTGGGTTAATAGATCAAACCCGCCTAAATCGTTTGAGCGTACCTAACCTGAGACCTTTCCGAGAGAAAAATATTCAGAGAGCTCGAGAGTTTTGCATCTGCAGATTGAGTGATTTTGTCTTGTGTGCGATTGTTTGTATTTGATTTTGTGAATTTGTGAACCGATCAAGACTGGATAATCGATCTTTAACAAAGGGCATATCATATTATAAAGATGTGTGGATCTATTCCTTATTTAGGGTTTTGTGATGAAAGTGCTTAATCTATGACCAAGATATTATATGCTCAAGATACCCTCACATTTGGGAATGTGAATATTAAATTAAGCCATCTTATTAAAAAAAATGATTGTATTTGAAGTTTCTCATTGTTGTAATGAAGTTGGATTTGATTATGTACTATTTCAAGTTAATTCATACTACTGAAATCCATCAATGTATGATATATAGGGGAGTGATCTAGGCTGAACAGGTATATGTGAATGAACAGAGAACAATATCTAACCATCCATTCCCTAAATCAACGTCCAAGATTTAAACTAGTCGCCTATCATTATTTAGCTTCATGGTTGTCATTAAAAGGGCAAATTAGGGAAAAAAAATATACGCATGAGTAAGAACTGAAAGTCGATCATTACGGGTGTAGTTACCAAAGAAAATCAACCCACGATCTTTACAATTTTAAACGAATATTTAGGGTAGTTTTTGAGTGTCATTAATGTTTTGCAATTAACCCAAAAAAGGTCAATTACAATTCAACGAGCGAAGAAATCGGACAAGCTTTGAAGTACGACTGATCGAAGACGGTAAAGTTCGGAAAAATACGGTGAGCATATGTCATTTTTTCTTCAGTTACTTCTTAAATTTTCTGTAGAATACATCAACCAAGTACGAAAATGTGTTGCCGTGGGTTTTTTTTTTTTACATTTTAACTAGGGTTTCAATGTTTCAATTGGTTGAATCAAAGACGACGGCTACAACGATACGGAGACATGGGTCCGAAGAAGAAAACCGCAGTGGGTGCTTCATCTTCAGGTGCGACTATCTTCGATTTGCTATTTTGAATAATTGTTTGCGAATCAAAAACATATTTCATATTTTGCGTCTTAAAAAAAAAATCAATTAAAGCGAAAGAAACGTAGAACATTAGCAACGAGGGATTTTTTAAATTTTTAAAAACTTATTCTTTATCATATTGTTCGTGTGACTTTAACATTTAGGTTTTTTTTTTATCATTTTTCGAAATAAAACGTATCATTTTTAGATGTACAGAAGTTCAGTTTAGATGAACAAAAATGAACTTTAAACACCTGTTGGATCATAGTATTCATTGAATATCATTTACCTGTAGAAAATATATCATTAAACCGGCACTGTTAATATAATTTTTTCACATTATAATTTAGAAATGTAGTACGTATTAATATCATTTTTATGTTAATCTTATATCATTATAACAATGTGTATGTTATCCTTAATTTTTTTTATTCCTCTTAACCGTAATCTATTTGTGTATTTGATTAATGATAAGGAGCAAAGTAGTCTACCGATATCTACGAGCCAAATATACCTGCACCCTTCTCTTGTCACCAGATAATGCTTGTGCACTGAACAATGAAAAAGAGAGCATGTAATACATCAAAGCTGAGGAAGAGAGTAGTGAGGTGGATGTTGGAAAGCTTGTTAATGACTTACTACAAATTCAGGGTTAGACTGTGAATGTTGTGGGGACAAAGTTATTTATGCTTTTGTATGGTTTTAGAAACAATTTCATTGAATCGTATGTTGTTTACATTTTGAACTTTTTAAAGTATGTAGTGATTTGAAATTTGCATCAGATTTGTCTCAATGTATTGTGTTTTTATAATTTATGTTTCCAATAGACACAAATGTATATCAGTACATACACGCACTGTAATGCATTCATAATATTTTATTTTAAAAACTTACAATATTTGAGAAAAAAATAATTTAATGATAAACAACATGAATAATGATGATACCGACATAAAAGAATAATGCTAAATGAAAAAGTAGTTAGAATCAAGTATCATGATTTAAAAAAATTAAAATATCAACGAATAAGAAGAATTTCATCATAATTACATAGTATTATGTCAGATAATATGAACTACGATTCAGCTAAGAACATAAATACCACATTTGACTCTTGAAATTTCGTTCGTAATATTGCATTTTAAATACTAACAATATTTAAGAATACACATATAATAATGACATACAAAGTGAACATTAATGATACCAATAAACAACAATAATGATAAAGGAACTAGTAAATATAATCAATTACCAAGAAATTTTTTTTTTTAAAAAAACTACAAATAAAACATAATACCTGGTATGTCGTTCATAGTACTTTATAAAAAAATGGCGCAAAAAAAAAAGGAACGACTGTAGAATAACGACGATGATGTGAAAACTAAATTAATGGAAGTAGTTGAAAAAGGATCGAATAAATCGGATCTTGAAAAAGATATGAAACAAATCAAAGATTGAGTAAAAATTGCAGTTACCAAACTTAATAACCGTCCATAATTTAATTACAATACAATACCCATACTACCCTTAATGAAATAAAAATTCATTATTTAATTGCCACGTGTCATCATATTATCCGCTGGATTAAATAAATCAAAGGTTGGATGTATGTTTATTGTTCATTCACAACACTTAGTTCAGAAATGAACGCAACTCATGATATATATATATATATATATATATATATATATATATAGGAGGGATCATATGATAACAAATAAGTATATTAAAAATAAAAATAAATCTCATCCATTAGATCTAATTAAATCAATGGCTAATAACTAATCAAGCAACAATTAAAATGCTATCAAGCAATAAATGATCAACCAACAAATGAAATATAATCAAGCAACATTGTAATCAAGCAATAACTAAAACATAATCAAGCAACATTGTAAAGGTAATCAAGCGGCTTTATCATTTTATCACGAGAGTATTTTTTATTACCGGATCCAATCCCTATATTTATATATGACGTAGCCAAACTCATTTGCAAGTTACTTTTTGTTGGCTGGTGATCTAACAAAGAATTTATTTATTTCGTGTAGACCTCTTGCTCTTATCTGGAAGAGTATACGATTTTGACGTTGAGGAAATTTAGCAAAAATTTACGCTAGGCACACCTAAACGGTTTAGGTGAGTTTTATCCATACCCAAATGAATTCAATCATCGCAAATAGGATTTATTAATCCCAATCAAAATATATTAAATGAGTTTAAATTAAATTAATGAATAAAACCCACTTAAATCGTATAGGCGTGCCTAACTTAAGATTTTTCTAGAAAGTTTATGTATTCATGTGTGGATGTTTTTCTTTTTCTTGGCCGCCATTTTAGGAAGTGCAGGGAATATTTCATACATGAGAGAAAAATGCTGCAAGCTTAAGGCTAGGTTATGATTGCCTAATAGGCGGTGCCCCTAATAAACTATTCTATTGCTGCTACTATAAAATTTATGTGCTAGCTGTCTTCTATTTATTTAATTATTTCACATTATAGATTTATGAATAAGCTATCTTTAATAATTAATCTTAATAGCAACCTTTCATTTTTAATTGAAAGGTTTTTAAATAAAATATTGGTGCAAAATAGTAGAAATCCACATGTTAAGGATAAGGATGTAGATTTTGACAAAATTGATCCACTTTTTTTTCCTCTCAATTCTATATCTCTATATATAGTAGGGGTGTGCACGGTTTGGCCGAAACTGGCCGAACCGGCCAAACCAAATTAATTTGGCCGATTTGGTTGGTTTGAAAAAAATGATTGGCCGGGTTGGTTTGAAAAATCTCAAACCGGATGATTTGGTTTGGCCGACGGTTTGAAGGATGAAACCGGCCGGACCGGCCGTATAAATAATATAATTTTAAATATAATAATGATAATAAAATATTATTTGATAGAAAGCTAAAATATCAATTATATTGATATATATGTCTGATGCTTATATTCTTTCGAATTGTAACCCTATAAATCAACTAATATATAATTGTTTCTTGCAACCATAATATTATTTATTTATTACTTATCTCATATTTATAATTAGTGACAAGTGATACATATTTATATTAGTTTCATTTTGTGTATTATTCTTTCATTAATTTCTAATAATAAAATTGATATACAAGTTTCATTTTTTTGTAATATTTTTAGTTGAATAATATTCAAATCGTTTAAACCAGCCGAACCAAACCATTTTAATATGGTTTGGCCGGTTTGGTTTGAAATAATTATTTGGCTGGTTTGGTTTGTGAAAATTTTAAACCGTACCTATCGGTTTGGTCCGTATTTTGCCCCTTAAACCGGCCAAACCGGACCGTGCACACCCCTAATATATAGGGATATAAATGGAGGGTAGCCGGAGAAAAATATAATCAATTTGAATGGTAGATTCTCAATATTTTTATAATATATACCATAAATAACACTTCTACATGAATGATAAATAGTATTTTCGGATTAGTTTAGAGTTGTTCATAAAATATTACTTATATTTGAGAAAAATATTATTATATATTAGATATGAACATATTAATGTAACCCATAATCCATAATATTGGAGTAACAAATATACTTTTGAATGAACATAAATAAAACTCACAAATAAAAAAAGAAATAGTTTATTTAAGTCAAGTCGATAAATTTGATATACTATGTAAAATGATCGATAATGTAATAAATAATATACTTGTAGAGTAGTTAATGGGCATGCTATAGTGTATAACACATTCATTTGACCTTAATCTCGACCATATGCTTATCCACATATGTTTGGCATATAAATGTTTAATAGTGTATATAGATGATTCATCCAATTATAAAGTTATTTAAATTATGTATCCCAAAAAAACTCAAATTTGAAGTTGCCCTCATTAATTAAACAAAGCTGACTATGTGGCATGAAATTGATTTAAGTTATTCAAATTACTCAATAGATAAATATTTGTCTTTTTTAAAATATATTATAAATTATAAGTAATTCCTAAATAAATACACAAAAGGAAAATTATTGATTTAAAACCAAAAGATAGTTTAATTATCGATTCAGGACACGAAATATGATTTGTCAATTTAGGATCCGAAAGATCAAATAAATTTCAATCCAGGACCTCAATATCAAGTCCTGGATTGAGAATTGTATGATCTTTTGGGTCTTAGATAGAGAATTTTCGTGATTTTTTAGGTCCTGGATTGCAAATTAATCTTTCAGGTCATGGTTTGAGAATTGTATGATGTTTTGGGTCCTGGATTGAGATTTTTCATTATTTTTTAGGTCATGAATTGAGAATTAATCTTTCAGGTCCTAAATTGATAATTAAATTATCTTTTAGCTCCTAATTTGATAAAACTTCATAATCAAAACTATATATATATTTTTTTGTTTCAATATTATCATGATAGCTAAAATTGATCGTTGACGTTTCAATTGAAATTTTAAATGAAAGGATGATATTTTGGGTATGTGCGAAGTTTTTTAAAAAGACTTCGGCGTTATTATTCGGGGGTTATTTATTTTTTTGGTATCAAAACCTGGTAGGTAGAAAATCTAAACCCTAAACCTAAATTGGTGGAAAAAAGAAGACTAACCGTAAACGTTGTTCACGGTTTTGCTACGAAAAAGTAAAACCGTATTCGCTGTTTACGGTTTCATTAAAACATAAATTATGGTTTAATTAAGTGGCTACTAAATATAACATTTATTTAAAAAAAAAAAAAAAAAACGAAACCGTAAACAACGTTTACGGTTTCATTATTAATTAAATTCAGGTTTGAAATCAGTGGGACTCGAACCCACGATCAACGTTTATTATTTAAAAAAAAAAAAACAAAAATAAAAACCGTAAACGTTATTTACGGTTTTACGAAAATTAAAAAAAATAAAAATTAAAACCGTAAACAACGTTTACGGATTTATTATAAATAAAAATAATAAAAATCTGATTTGAAGGCCGTGGGACTCGAACCCACGATCAAAGACAAGAATGCAGACACCTTATCCGTTAGGCCACAGATACCTATTGTTTAAATTAGGTTTAAATGTTAAATAAATAAACAATATTGTTAATATTAATAAAAAAATAAAACCTACACCCACCCCACCCAGAAACGGACACCCACGAACCCTCCCCTCCCCTTCCCTCCCCTCCCCTGCCCCTGCGTGCGCCGCCGCGTTCCCTCCCCTCCCCTGGCCGCCGACTGCCCGCCGCTCTCTACCCCCGCCACAGCATCCCGATCCCCTCTCTTTCTATCCACGCCGTTCGCCGTTCGTTCGCCGTCTACCCTCCACCGCCGGCGTCTCCTGCTGCTGCGTCGCCGCCGCCGCCGTCCCTGCCGCCGCCGCCGTCCCTGCCGCTGCCGCCGTCTCTGCCGCTGCCGCCGTCCTCACAGGTAAGGTTTGAAATGTTTTTTTTAATTTGTTAATTAATCTATACTAATTATTTACAATTTTGGAAAGGTTTTTTAAGTTGGTTAAATTAGATGTATATTGATATATTGTGATATATTGTGATATGTTGGATATGTTGATTATGTATATATTATGTTGGATATGTTGATGAATTTGATGTAGATGAATAGAATGAATTGGATATGTTGATGAATTTGATATGTTGTTGAATTGGATATGCATTTTAATATGAATATTTATAAAATGTAGGGAATGGCATCATCATCTTCTCAAGGTTTTGTGAATCAAGGCCCAATAGAACGTGAGTTATTGTATTATCAAAAGAAACACCGTTCATGTGGTGTTTTTTCCAATGATGAAAAGGCTATAGCTCCCATAGGGTGTAGGAGGGCGGATAGTGCCTTTTGGATATATTATGCTGATTCTGTGTTACAATGTCCTTTGATATGCAGTATATAGAACAAATGGGTTTTCATAGAGTGCTCCGGTTAGGAAATATTGTCCTAGACCGGAGTTTAGTTCAGAGTTTAATTGAAAGGTGGCGTCCTGAGACGAGCACTTTTCATTTTAGTTTTGGAGAGGCTACTATCACTCTACAGGATGTAGAGTGCCTTTTAGGAATAAGAACTGAAGGAAATGCTGTTACAGGGAGCGACGAAGCTCCAGAGGGGGGATGGGGTCCGTATATTGAACATCATTTAGGCATCCGACTCCGGGAAGTTAGTGAAAATAGAATATTTTTAAGAGATCTTAAGGATTTTATTGTCTTAAATGAAGCACAACTTCAATTAATCGATAAATGGCCTTTGAAGCGTGCCCGGGTTGTAATTAGTTATATTTTAGGTGGGTTGTTGTTCCCAGATAAAAATGGGAACAGTGTTTACTTAGTTCGCGCATTAATTGAAGATAAAGCATTCGAACTAAGTTGGGGTAGCGCTTGTTTGGCCGTTCTTTATAAAAATCTAAGCAAAGCAGCGATGTATCCGCTACCGAGTACCGTTGGCGGTTGCTTAGTACTCTTGCAGGTAATTAGTAAAATTATTTAACTTATTTTACGAATGTAATTTATTTTAATATATATTAATTGTTATGTATTTCTATTTATCAAGATTTGGGCATGGCAAAGATGTTTGCCTGTGCAGCCTCGGCCAATCACTCCTTATGTGGAGTTGCCCGCGTTGCATCCACATGGTTACCGGTAAGTATCTCGCTTTTTAAAGAGTTGATCACTTATTTTTTTTAATTACTTACCATGAAATTCTTATTTGAAATTGCAGATGGTCGGGCCGTAAAGATCACACAAATGTGGTTAGGCATAACCTGGAATCCTACAGACAGCAGTTGGCCCTCATGTCCGAGGATCGGGTATATTTAGTTACTTATAGTTATTTAATTATAGTTACTTATTTTGTAATTCTTGACTTTAAATTTTTGGACTGTAGTTTTTATTTTTTCCATATGAGGACCAAAACTGGTATATCCGGTCCGATCAGACTCCTTGGACCTCCACCACCTTTCTGGTATGTTTTGAGGCGGTCGCGTGTTACCAGCCGGAGCGTGTCAAGCGACAGTTTGGTCGCATTCAGGACATACCAGATTCCGAGTTTTTGCTCCTTGGCATTAAGGAAGTCCAGAAATATGTCAATTGGAAGAGAACCGGACATACGAACAAAGATTGGAGGTTTAATCATTCTATCCCGGTGAAGATCTGGGATGATAGACACAACCTACAAAATGTTCACCTCGGAGAAAACCCCTTGGTTCCCGGAACACCCACAGTCTCACCAAATTACCTGGAATGGTTCGACCTAAGAACCGTTAAGTTTATAGAGAATCCGGCACATCGGCGGCCCAAGCCTGACGATGGATTCAGATCACAGGGTGATCGACTACGATTAGTGGTTAGTTTTAATTTAATCATTTTTATATTTTTGTATTTTAAATATACGCATAATACACAACTTGTTATAATCATTTCAGCTTAATCGGCTGGGTGACATAGACCATATGTTGGATGCTTCTCTTTTACACTATGGTACTATGTCTGCTATTTCGAATGAACAAATGCCCATGCTTCTCGAAAACTTCAGAAATATGAAGCTTCAGGTCGCCCAATCCTTCGACTTATCCGGTGATGTGATGCAATCAGCTATCCATCCTTCACAATCAATTGTCAATGAGGATCCGGGCACAGATGGTCGTCCATTTGGGGTAGTGCACCGGGTTGGACGCGGAGGAGCAGGTAGAAAACCGGGTGGTGGACGGAGAAGGAGACATTTGATTGAGCAAGAAGTTCCGCCACATAATTCTCCGGGTGCTGAGTTTTTCCAGGGTCTTGAACATCTGCATCCTGAACTAGGGGCAGACGCCGGTAACAAAATATAATTAATTGTTTATTGTTGTATTTGATATGATTTGGTTAACAATTCTTTTTGTTTTTTTGGATTTTGTAGGTACGGTTGATGAGACCGGAGCAGATGATGCAAACACGGCTATGGGTGAGGAGGATGATGAGACCGGAGCAGATATGGATGATCACGATGAATACACCCTCAGCCATCAGTTTGGTGATGAAGCTACTCCTACAGGTATAAATATTTATAATTTTATTGTTATATGAATGTCTATTGATTCAAATAAATGTGTTGCATTTGTAGCAAGTCAACCCACTAATCCACCGGCCAGCCGGAGCTAAGGAAGGGGCAGAAGACACAAAATCCTATCATTTTTTAAAAAAAGAGGCCCTGAATCATCATTCACCGATCCATGATTGTATTTTACATTTTTTTCACGAATGTTGTAGTTTTTGATGAATTCTACGAATGTTGTAGTTGTTTTTTTTGCTGAAGAATGTTGGAGAATTCTACGAATGTTCGAGTTTGGATTTTTTTGCTAGATTTTGGATTTGATTGGTGTTCTTTGTACAGGTTCGGTATAGACGTAGATACGTATAGGTTATGCCAAAATTTTTGGAAAAATAATCATATTTTTTGAAAGATAATCATATTAATCATAAGTATGAAATATAGTTCAATTATAATGAAATTAATTGAAATATAATCATAAGTATGATTTATAGTTCAATTATAATCATATTACTTGAAATATAATCATAAGTATGATCTATAGTTCAATTATAATGAAATTAATTGAAATATAATCATAAGTATGATCTATAGTTCAATTATTGTTGGGAAATTTGGCCAAGTTTCCTTTCCCCAGTAGCTACTTGCTTAGATTCTAGTTTGGTGTTTTGGTGGATCAAATCCTAAGTCCAACCAGCGTCAGTTTGTCTCTAGAATAGCTCTAGTCTCAAATGTAAAGTCCTGTTTAGGTCTTTTGAGTTGTAAGTCGCAGCTGATCAAGACTCATGCTGGCTACTATTCACCAGCATGAGATGTGCTTACCAGTTGAGAGAAGTCTCACCAGCAAGCGGCTGACAAAGACTCATGCTGACACTGTTCATCAGCATAGAGTTGAGCTATCGACTGGCTACTGTTCACCAGTGGGAAGATTTCATCAGCAGGAGGCTGACAGATCTAACAGCAGAATATGTGTTCTGGCTGACACTATTCACCAGCGGTGAAGCCACCAGTCACGGGAGATTCCAAGAGATAACATCAGACGAATTGGTAGACATTGATTGTGCTAAGGAAAGTCACCAGCAGAGACTGCCAGCACAAGGATCATCAGTATGATCTACCAGTCGGAGGTTATCAGCAGAATTGAAGATTCGCTCTCCCGAAGACTTAGAGACAAAAAGAAGATTCGTCTGAGGAAGTAACTGACAGTGTATAACTTTAAGGAGGATGCCTTAAAGTCTATCAGTTCAAGACACCAGTTGCGATTCCTCGTACTGACGAATAGAGTCGTTCTGACACAAAGAGATCTGTGTCAGATAAAGCGATCAAAGGTATGGCGCTTTCCGGAAATTCCTACCTGCCGCCTGCAGAAGGACATGCGAGGACAGAGACCATTCCGGATGTGTGCAACGGCTAGTATTTGAATCTGAATCTCACGTCTATAAATACGTGAGATCCAACAGCATTCAATACTCTTGACACTCTTAGCTACTCTTGCCTACTCTTCTCCGAACGCTCAACTACCAAAAGGCATAAACTTTATTGCAAGCAAGCAAATCGTTCGAGGCTTTTCTTAAAGCTACTCCGTGTGTCAATCATTTGAACACGAGACTCCAAGCTTCTAGCTTGTGAGTTATTGATCTCATTTGGTGTTCTTTCTCATTCCGAGGAAGAACATAGCAGCTCTTGAGCCAGCCAGCTCCAGAGTTATTACGGGCAGTTTTGCCGCCAGCAAGAGTCAAGTTCTTGGGAGAACTCAACACCCACGTCGTCAGTGGTACCGGTGGAGGTTAAAGTGACGTGCTCGCACTCCATCCAGCTGACAAGAGTTGAAGAAGGACAAGGACCGGGAGCGGTTGATCCAGTGGACTGGTAGACAAGGCATCTACCAGCTGGAAATAGATCGTAGGATATCTTGTACCGGATTACTCTCTTTAGTGAATTTCCAGTGCTTCGACTGGAGAGTGGACGTAGATCAGTTGATCGAACCACTATAAAATATCCTTGTTATTTACTGCTTTCAGCATTTACTTACTGATTTAAAACCCAGCACCCAAGTGCTGGAGTATAACTGAAACCAGTTTATAACTGTGCAAACTCGACTCTAAAATTTTCTAAGTCCTGAGGTTCTTACAGACCGTTCGTTTCTGTGTCGCTTAGGACCGTGATCCACGTTTCCTTGCACTTCTGTTTGTTTGTCTGTTTGTCTAGCTCAGGTACTTCAAGATGAATATCCCAAAGCTAATGGACTACAAGACGGAGAAGCACTCTATATGGCGAAAGAGGACGCTTATCTTCCTGAAGAGCATCCATCCAGACATGAAAGATGTACTGGAGACAGGGCCAATAGAGATCACCAAGATTCAGCATCAGCTGGGAGATCGTCCAGCTGCGGTGGTCCCAAAGCCCCAAGATGAATGGAATGCTGAAGACAGAAAGCGGAATCAGCTGGATTCCATTGCACATGAGCTGATCCTTGCGTGCCTTCCAGAATCGCTGATGGAGGACGCACTGCGTTTTGATACTACTAAGGGAGTATGGGATTTTCTTGATAGTTTATGTCAAGAAACTGACCAAATGAAACGCAACAAATTGCAGGTTGCGGTGGATAAATATGAGTCCTTCCAGATGCTGACTGGAGAAACCATCAAGGAGATGGAGGCAAGATTCAACGCCATTGTCAGCGAGCTGAAGTCTTTGGGCAGGGAGTACGAAAATGCTGATCTTAACTCGAAGATCCTGTCCAAGATGCCGAAGGAGGATTGGTTTGTGAAAACCACCGCACTAAAGGAGAAAGATTTATCCAAACTAACTCCTAAAGAAGTGTTTGCTCAGTTGCAGGCACATGAATGGGATATCCAGATAGTGAATAAAAACGAGGCTATCAGGAATGTTGGATCCCCCAGCGTTAAGGCTCAGGACGAAGCTTACTTCGTCAAGAAGGACTTCAAGCGGATGCCCAAGAAGCCCTTCCATGCTGACAGACCTGCTGGGCAGACCAACCAGCCGAAGGAGATCCCATCCACGTCAGGATCTTACTCCAAAAGTGGCGAGAGCTCTATCGCTGAACTTGAGCAGCAAATGAAACGACTGGCCGTCCTACTGGAAAAGGCTAAGTCAAAGCAGGGAGTCTCTTCAAGCTCAACTGACGGGAAATTCGTCAAAAGAGCTCCTCGTGCTTGCTATCAATGCCAATCCCCTGACCATTTAAAATTTGAATGTCCGCAGGTGGACAAAACTGAGAGGGAACGGCTGAAGAAGCTCTTTGAAGAGCGTGCCTCCAGGGCAGTTGCCAAAGCCATGCTGACGAGGACTGAAGTTCCTGATATCCCCGACCATGATGATGGGGAATACGAGTCAGATGGAGAGTCTGAAGAAGAAGCTCTTCTGGCATTCATGGCTGCTCTAGGAGAAGTGTCAGCTGAAGAAGATGCTGACAAGGAAGAACATCTGGCATTGACTGCTGATGATGAGGTACAATCAGATCCTCAATTGCATATCATGCCTGTTCAAATCATAGACGATTCTGAGTCGCATTGCTCCGACTCAGAAGATGTCACTTTAGATGTTCTTCAGAATGAGTTCTTAAAATTTTATGAAATGAAAAATGTTTTAGCTGGCGAAAACACTTCGCTGAAAAATCAAGTTTCCATTTTGACCAGTGAGATTGAAAAATCTAGGTCACTCAGCGAAGAGCTAGAAACTTTGAAAAAGGCTCATTTCGAATTGCTCCAAGATTTCCAAGTTGCTAAAACTGAGCGAGATAACTTTCACAATCTTGTTCTGGAGCAAGAAAATAAGATCAATTTTCTGAACAAGGGTTCCAGAGATTTAGAGGCAGCTCTAAGTCATTGGAGAAAGCCCTGTGATAAGTCCGGGTTGGGATTTTCAAATGATTTGAGCAAAAATCAACCCGAACAAATCAATGCTGGAAAGGGTAAGGGCAGAATGGTAAATGAGTCAGCACCAGCTGGTGCTCCCAGCATACCTCGTATGGCTGATCAGCAAAGGAATCATCAGCCCAGATATAGAGGTGAGTCATCACGACAACAACCTCGACTGGCAAATTCCTCTGCTGACAAGACGCCAGCACACCCTAAGAAGCTGACTAAGCCAAAATATTCAAAGGCAAGGAAGTCAGCACCAGCAGCCAGTGGAACCCGACAGCCAGCACCAGCTGTCCAGAGGTACCACACACAACCTTATAAGTATGCCAGTTGCCAGCATACTTACAAGGGGTCCCACTCTCAGCAGAATACTGAGAGAAGGACAATTCCCGATAGGAGGAATACCTATCGGAGGCCTGAGCCCAATCAAATGTTTTCATCAAGGGCTAGGAAGGCTAACCACCGTGGTCCACAGTTCCAAAGACCACCAAGGCAGCACAAGCGGTCGGAAAGAAATTTCCGATCTCCTCAGAAGAAGAATACTTCTAGAGGAACTGCACACACAGCCACACCTTCCAAAAACAATTCCATGCATTATTTTAAGAGGAAGGGAAAGGCTACAAGTAATGTCAGCAAGGGTAACACTGAGCTGAAGATTACTCAAATCTGGATTCCGAAAGGAATGTTCCAGAGATCTAACCCTGCAGGACCCGCTGATGATCGGGGACCTAAATGATTTCATTTTTCTTGCAGGAACAGGATCATGCGTATCAGCTTCAGAGGTCGAGCGAGTGGATCATTGACAGTGGTTGCTCCGCTCATATGACTGGTGAGGAGTTCTTGTTTTCGGAGCTCACCAAGGTCAGAGGACCTCCAGTTATTTTTGGTGATAACTCCAAGGGCAGAGTTATCAGCAAGGGATGCATAGAGAAGGATGATGTGCGTATTGTCAACGTGTCCCTTGTTACCAACCTAAAGCACAACCTCCTGAGCATCAGCCAGCTGTGCGACAATGGTTACACCATTGTGTTTGACAAATCCGGGTGCCAGATCAAGAATGAAGAATCTGGCGAGACCAAGCTGAAAGGTGTCCGCAAAGGAGGGTTGTATGTCGTTGACTGGCAAAGCGGGAAGACTGATACATGCTTTGTTGCCACCAGTTCCATGGAGACCAACTGGCTGTGGCACAAAAGGTTAAGTCATTTGAATTTCAAAACTATTAATTATCTAACCAAGCATGATCTTGTAGATGGTCTTCCCAAGGGCGGGTTCAAGAAGGAAGGGATTTGCAAGGCCTGCCAGCAAGGCAAACAGACCAAGAAATCCTTCAAGAGCCAGTCGCCAGTTCACCCTAGTACCAGTCAGGTACTCGAGCTGTTACATATGGACCTGTTTGGACCAGTAACGCCGCAAACCATTGGAGGAAGACGATATTCGCTGGTGGTAGTCGATGACTACTCGCGCTATACATGGGTGAAGCTTCTCAGAACAAAGGATGAGGTGAAGATGATTCTTCCAGAATTGATCATCCAAGCTCAGAAGCAGAGAGAAGCTGTTGTGAAGCGAATTCGTTCGGACAATGGGACTGAATTCTGCAATGGTCCGCTGATGGATTTCTGCGCGGAGGCCGGGATCAAGCATGAGAGATCTACTCCAAGGCAACCACAGCAGAATGGACTGGCAGAACGTAGGAACAGGACGCTGAAGGAAGCAGTCCGATCCATGCTGGCTGAGTCTGGTTTGGGTCAGAGTTTCTGGGGAGAGGCGTTGGTGACTGCTTGCTATACTCAGAATAGGAGCGGGATCAACGACAGACTTCAGAAAACTCCCTACGAAGTGTACTTCGGTCGTAAGCCTACTTTAGCTCATCTTCGTGCATTCGGTTCTCCATGTTATATCCATAATAATGGGAAGTCGAAGTTAAATGCTTTCTCTCCTAAGGCTGATGAGGGTGTGTTTGTCGGATATGGACACCCCTCTCACAAGGGCTATAGAGTATTTAACAAGACGACCCAGCTTGTGGAAATAACATGCAATGTTATTTTTGATGAAGCTACTTTAGTGCGCAGGACCTTACGCCAACTGGCTGAAGATGTTCCTGAGGTCAATGATGTCAATGACCAGTTGGGCAGGAATTCTTCCAATGCTCAACCAACTGGTTCGACTAGACCGATGAATGGATCATCTTCACAACCAGTTACCTCAGGTGCCCATCAGCAACCTGAGAGGGTCGGTGATGCAAATGATCTTGCTGAGACCTTACACTCAATCTCCCTGAGTGGACCCAGTAACAATCTAGGGGGAATCCCTACTGGCCTTTTTGAAGAAGAAGGCAGTGATGGACCAGCTGGAGAGGATGTTCCAGCTGATGCTGACAATATTGGTGGAGATTCAGACAACCAGTCAGAAGATGATGCTGATGAAGTTGTTCCAACTGGTGAAGGTCCAGCACCAGCTGATGTTGCAGCTCCGACTGGTGGAAATGTGGAAGCACCAGTCGCCAGGACAGATGAACCTGTTTCCCAGCCGGCACCAGCGGTCGCTGGTCCTCCCAAATGGCTGAGGGATCACCCATCTGATGCTATTCTCGGTGATCCGGAAGGTTCTGTCCAGACCAGGCACGGCAGTGCGCTTTTGAGTTGCTTTATATCTCAGATGGAACCTACGTCCATCAAAGATGCGCTCGAATCTGCCGATTGGATCAATGCCATGCACGAAGAGCTTGCGGAGTTCACTCGCAACAATGTTTGGGACTTG
This sequence comes from Plectranthus barbatus, assembly GCA_026898455.1. Lineage (NCBI taxonomy): Eukaryota > Viridiplantae > Streptophyta > Magnoliopsida > Lamiales > Lamiaceae > Plectranthus > Plectranthus barbatus. Next base: position 3,460 of record JAPKLW010005499.1, on the reverse strand, counting down.
GTAGAGAGACCATCACACCAGTCAGTGATCGGCACCAAGTGGGTTTTCAAGAACAAGCGAGATGAAGATGGCATTGTGGTCCGGAACAAGGCTCGTCTAGTCGCCAAGGGCTATAGACAGTGTGAAGGCATCGATTTTGATGAGACCTTTGCACCAGTTGCAAGAATGGAGGCGATACGGCTGTTTTTGGCCTATGCAGCGTATCACGGCTTCACGGTGTTCCAGATGGACGTGAAGAGCGCATTCTTGAATGGCGAGCTAAAGGAGGAGGTATACGTAGAGCAACCTCCTGGATTTGAAATTGGCACCAAAGTGTACAAGCTACGAAAGGCCCTGTACGGATTGAAACAGGCGCCCAGGGCTTGGTATGAAACGCTGTCACAATTTCTCACCAGCAATGGATTTCGGAAAGGGAAGATTGATAGGACTCTCTTTCTTCTCAAGGATGGTGGTGACATGCTGATGGTGCAGATCTATGTCGATGACATCATCTTCGGATCGAAGAATATAACTCTTTGTGAGAAGTTTTCTCAACTGATGCAGACCTCATTCCAGATGAGTATGATGGGCAAGTTAACATACTTCCTAGGACTCCAGGTCCAGCAGTCAGCTGATGGTATATTTATCAGCCAGCGGAAGTATACCAAGGATCTAATTCAGAAATATTGCCCAGAGAAGACTAAGTCTCTAAGGATCCCGATGAGTACCAGCTGCCAGATATTTCTTGATGAGCAAGGGGAATCAATTGATCCTACTGTTTACCGAGGAATTATTGGATCACTCCTCTATCTCACTGCCAGCAGACCCGACATTTCGTATTCAGTCGGAGTGTGTGCCAGATTTCAAGCTAATCCTAAGAAGTCACACATGGAAGCTGCTAAACGGATTGTGAAATATCTGAAGGGGACAGAATCTCTTGGAATATGGTATCCCAGAAATGATGAGCTTACGCTTATCGGATATTCAGATTCAGATTTCGCTGGATGCCGTATTGACCGCAAGAGTACCAGTGGTACGTGTCAGTTTCTCGGACACAAGCTGATTAGCTGGTTCAGCAAGAAGCAGCACTCTGTAGCTACTTCTACCACTGAGGCTGAGTATGTTGCCGCTGCCAGTTGCTGTGCTCAAATTATTTGGCTCAAGCAACAACTGGCTGATTATGAAGTGGACACTGGCTGTGTTCCTATTTATTGCGACAACAACAGTGCTATGTGCATCACGAAGAATCCGGTTCATCACTCCAGAACCAAGCACATAGACATTCGACATCACTTCATTCGTGATCATGTCGAGAAGAAGGATGTCAACGTGGACTACATTCGTACTGAAGATCAACTGGCTGACATCTTCACAAAGCCCCTGCCAGAAGCAAGATTCAAGGAGTTGTGCATCAAACTCGGTCTTATGGAGATTGATGCGAGCCTTAATGATGAGGAAGAATGAGTCCAAGCTCTCATTCTGTTCTTGATCTTCTGGTGAATGCTGATTACGACTGAGTCCAAGCTCTTAGTCGTTTCACATTCCTCGTATGTTGTTTCTCAACTAGTGGTGTCTTTCAACCACAGACGATATCTACTGGCGGACTTTATCCCTAAATTGTCCAAGGAAATGAGTCCCAGCTCTCATTTCATCTTGCCAGTTTTTATCTTCCGCTGAAGCGAAATTGGGTCCCAGCTGCCACCTTCTAGCAGTGTTGAAGAAATGGATCCACTTCCATTTGCCAGCAGATAACTGGTGGTCATTCCCACGACTGGCGAAAATTGAGTCCAAGCTCTCAATTTGGTTAAGGTCGCTAGTCTGATCATCAAGTGGTATCAGTTGCTAACTGATGAGTTAGCCAGCAGGACGTGCTACCAGCAAGTGGTTGATTTCTCAAGTGGTCTCAGTTGATAACTGATGATGTATATCTACAAGGGAGTATCAGCCGCTAACTGAAGAAATTATCATCAAGTGGAGAAATGGCTCTTCATTAAGTGGTATCAGTTGCTAACTGATGAGTTTGCCAGCAGAATGTATTATAAGCATGTGGTATCAGTTGCCAACTGATGAAGAGGCCAACCAGTTAGGGGGAAGTATGCGACTGGCGTATGCTGGTGATGCCCAGCCAAGCCAGCTGTCGCAGAAATGGCGGGATCATTCGAATCCGATAGCGTATGCGGATCTCCGAATTTAATGCGGCATTTAATGCCACATTTAATGTGCACAGTGGCTGCGCTGTCCGACGGTTGGTATTCACCAATCACAGGGCGCCAAGTCAACCCTACGACGTAGCCCACGTTCGCATCGTCAGACCACGTTGCCACAGGGAAGAGAGCCCTACTGAAGACCGTTGATCATCACTTTTGCAGACTCATCTCACTCGTCGATTCTGCATGGCATCGTGCATATATACTCGCATTCTAACCTCTTCCTTATGCCTTATTCATAAGCTCACGGCCAAATGACGACTTATGCGCAGTTAGAGAATGATGTCCTTCGTCGTCCCTTTGTCCGATTGTTTCAGTTGAAACAACCGACAACAAAGCGCCATTTCTCAAATGCCCAAGTCCGGGCGGCCCAAGTTCAGAAGGAGAAGATCTTGAACGAAAAGCTGTTCCTCAAGCAATATGAGCCAGAACAGCTGGAAGATGTTGATCAGGAAGTTGCACCTGATCATGCAGTGAAGCTCGTTGGGGTGAGCCGAGACACCCACACTGTTTTTCAGACTCTATCTCTCTTGTACATTTTGGCGCCGATCAAAGAGGGGGAAGAGGTACGAGCAACTGCTGATGAAGAGAAGGCCACGCTAACTGAAGAAAGGCAGATGGATACATTGCCACCAAGGAGCGAAGGTAGCAAAACCTAAATAGGTTTTGTATCACTACCGAGGAAGAGCGGGCCAGTCTAACTGAAGAAGAACGAAGAAATACTGCTGACAACTTGTGTATCAGTTAGTCTAGTCAGTAGTTTTTCTGGTATCAGTTGGACTAGTTTTGTATCTTGATGCAAGTACGTACTTGTGTACCAGTTAGGACGTACTTGTGTATCAGTTAGACTAGTCAGTTTTTAATCCTGTACTTGTAATTGTAACATCATTAATGGATTGATTACTGACGGGTTGACGACAATTTCTCATTGTCCAACTAATGTCAACTTTTTACTTACCAGCTGAACTTACACATTCAGTGTAATCAGCACCAGCACTCAATTTGGTACTTTGTTGATTCTAACCTGGCTCAGATTTTACTTCATAAATTAATCGAGCAATATCTCTCCCAGTTTGAGGGGGAAGATTTTTAGGTTAGAGCTGATGTGAGGAAGTAGTTTCATGGGTTTAGATCTGATAGGTTTATTTGTAAAAACCCAGAAATGCTTTGTAATTTTCCTCATCAGCTGAGTGCTCGCTGGTTAGGCTTTGATCGCACCAAAAAGGGGGAAATTGTTGGGAAATTTGGCCAAGTTTCCTTTCCCCAGTAGCTAC
>JAPKLW010005498.1:0-20817 GCA_026898455.1 Plectranthus barbatus | reverse complement strand
TTTTTTTTCTTTTCCAGGATTCCGCGCAGGGCGTCTCCGGTTGGTCTCTCCATGGCTTCGTGTACGCCTTCGACGCCAATGTATCGACCTCTTCGCAGAGATTCGAAGTCCCGATCGACCACCGCGTAGACTTGGCTTATCCTCCACTTCTCTTCTTCGGTGAGTTCTACGTCTTCGTCGGCTGCAATACAAGGAAGAAAAGATAAGTGAGAGAAAACTCAATTTGACGAGTAAAAGGGAAGTATACTTACGTGGAGGATTATGTAGATGACATCGGATGCGAGGATGTCCGTCGGGCACTTCGAAATAAAAGAAATGCTCGACCCAGTTCTTCATATTGGAAGGGGTTTTCTTAATCAAGGGTTCAGGGTGGCGGTGTCTCTTCGAGAAGTACCAGTTACTCTCTTGGGACCTATGTACAAGTTTAAACAATTCGACGAACTCCCTAACGGTTGGATCTCCCATACCGGCTTTCCTGAAAACTAAGATGGTCCCAAACATGTTCAACCAAGACACTGGTCCTAGTTGTATAGGGGCGAGACCGTAGTGATCTAGGACTTGTATGAAGAAGGGGTGGAGTGGGAGTTGAACACCGCCCTCGAACACGCGGGAAGAAAAGGCTGCGTATCCTTGCGGAGGACGGTGGGGGCTATCAAAAGGTCTGGGGGCTATGGCTTTGACCGTATCGGGGATACCGTAAGCATTGAAAAGTCTATTCAGGGTAGACTCCGTCACTACACTATGGGCGGAGATTAGGGCACCCTTAAAACGATTGTCATAATTTCGAGGAAACGTTCCGGGGGGTGGAAACCCAGATGAATCCGAATCCTCAGAAGAAGAGGTAGAACGATGCTCTTCGGCCATAGGATGATTAAACTAGAATTTAAGCGGAATCGTGGAGAGGGAAGAGAATGTTACCGTCACAGAATGTTTTGCGATGAAGACAAGAGCGTTAGAATCTCCTTTCGTTGGGGGCAGGAACTTCGAGGATAAGAGAAGACGAATGATTGAAATCGTAAGAATGACGGTTTTTGTAGAGGTAAGGCGCGCTGGAAAAGGGAATTCAAATCACTCGCCTCGGTAATTGCGATATCACTTTTTTCGCCGCAATGAACGCCTGACACGTGGCTCGCATTTAATGCGACGCGGTTGCGAGTGGAAGTCGAAGAAGCTTAACGAGTGACGTCATTTTCCTAAAGTATTTTCTTTGTGTTCGACGGACATAATCGTCGTTTGATGGCAAAGTAGTGCCGGTAAAACTCCAAAGGGGGAGTGAGTAAAACCCATCCGCGTCGACATGGACATCCGGGGAGGTCCGTTGACGTCAAAACGTTTAAACGGGGCTAGATAAGGGTCGACGATAAAGTCGAACTCAATCTGCGCCATGGGACGAACCAAGGAAAAACGTAAAATTTCCTTCGGGAAATCTCGGGGTCGACAACTAATGCTTGTTGATCCCCTATGTTTCGTGAAATCATCTGATTGGAGAAAGTAACTTCTCGGGGTACCTATCTTGGTCCCCGAGGAAGTTTGGGGGCTATTGTTGATACCCGAGTTTCAGTGGCTGTTCGTCGACTTGATGTGTTGTTCGCACGACGAATTCGATTGCGTTCGATGAATAAGAGTGTGTTCAAGGAGTGCTGAAAAGAGGACGGACGTGGCTGTTGGGCTTCCCGGTTCGATTAGCCAGAATCTGAAGGGGCGATGAGCTTGAATCGTCATTTTGCTTTTATTTCGTTATTTAAAATAGAATGTAACGGTCGTGTAGTGGAGATTATTGCTATTAAAGACTAGCGAGAGAAAGTTCTATATAAGAGGGGAGGAAGGAATGAAAAAGGGAGAGAGTACCTTCTTTTGAACCCGTGTAATTATCTTTCTTTTATTATTATAAAAAATCCCTTCAAATTTCGTGCATCAACAATTGGCGCCGTCTGTGGGAAACTAAAGAAAGGGAACAATGAGCGAGAGTCATACCCGCGAGTCAGAGATAAATAGAATGGAGGAGTTTGAAAGGAACATTCAGAGAATGCAAGAAGAAATGACCAACTTGCGGGAAGAAAACCGCAGAACTACTTTGGAAGCGGAACGGCTACGGGGCGAATTGGCCCGCTTTCACAAACAGGAAAGTGAGAAAGGAAGTCAAACCAGCGAAGACGAATCACGTAGGAGCCGCCACACCCGTCATCAATCTACGGATAGAACCCGAGGAACCCATCGCGAGCATTCGACATCTAATTCAAGCTCGGATGGAGAAGGAGGAAAGGTAGCGGCCTTGGAGAAAAGGCTCGATGACATGGCAAAAATGTACGCTGCCATACCAGGAGCACCCATCCAGCCACTGGCAGCCACACCCAGAGGATATAATGACACCCCATTTACTCGACGGGTGGCAAATGCAAAGCGCCCGGCTCGGTTCGTAGCTCCGACCATCAAACCTTACGATGGGACTTCGGATCCAGAAGAGTTCGTAACGCTATACCGATTCAAGATGCATGCGATCGCCATATCGGAGGAACTGAGGGAAGCTTGCATGTGCAAGACTTTCGCCACATGCTTGGAAGGCCCCGCGATGCAATGGTTCATGCGCGTCCCAAACAACAGCATATCATCGTTCGCCGAGTTGCATCGATTATTCGTCGAACAATTTTCGTCGAGTAGACGTGCCCCGGTAAGATCTGACGACCTTTACCGCATTGTGCAACGAGAAGGAGAATCGCTCCGAGATTTTATAAAAAGGTTCAACAATCTGAAAGTCACGGTGTCGAATTGTTCGGAGGAGACCGCGGTTTTGGCTTTTAGGAACGGCCTCAGACCTGGTTCCCGACTGTTCTGGAAACTTATTGAATATCCGTGTTCGACATTTTCCGAAGTATTGGCAAAAGCGGAGGTTCAGCTCCGAAGAGAGGTTGAAGAGGCAAATCTGGATCAAAAAGACCGAGGAAAAACACCAGGACGTGTAGAGAAGGGGGCAGGCTCCTGACCCTCAAATCAATTTCAGCCATACCAACGGAGCATGGATAGGAGGACTCCCGGAATTCAGAACCCAGTGAAACAGTCATCGTCGTACGGGCTGAACGTCAATCCGGTCGTGGTCGTACGCGAGATGGAGAAGATGGGGAGTCTCGTGAGATGGCCGAAGAAAGTACTGAGCGTCGGCCAGAACCCGCAAGGTTTTTGCTCTTTCCATCATAGTTATGGTCACACAACTATTCAATGCAGGGACTTTCTGCGGGAAATTGAGAGGCTCCTCGAGCAAGGGCACCTCAAGGAGTTCCAATGGAGCCAGAAGAAGCATAACTCGTGGCGAAAAAGCGATACGACGGAGGGTAAGAACCCAGCCACAGGAGCAAACAAGGTCCCGGTCCCTAAACCACCAGACGTCCAACGCACTATAAACGTGATTCACGGAGGTTATGATCTAGCGGGACACTCTAAGAATGCTAGGAAAAGATACTGCCGCGAAGCCAGATCCATCGACCGGGGAATTCCAAAGCCGGTTTTGTCGGAAATCATCAGGTTCGGACCGGAGAATGCCAAAGGGGTCAGGAGACCTCATAATGATGCGCTCATCGTGAAATTACTGATAGCTAACTGTAGGGTTTGACGGATACTCGTCGACTCAGGTGCCTCTTCAAATCTATTGTTCGCAGGTACTTTGGAGGGGATGGGAATCTCCTTGAGCGAGATAAAGCCAAGCCAGACTCAATTGATAGGCTTCAGCGGGGAAGTAATCGATCCGGTGGGAGAGATCACGCTACAGGTATATGCTGAAGGAATTAACCTTTCAGTTAAATTTCAGGTGGTCGGTATAGAATCTTCTTACAACGCGATAGTGGGGCGACCATGGTTGCATGAATTGGAGGCAGTTTCGTCTTCATTTCATCAAGTGATAAAGTTCCCTACCCCGTGGGGAGTGAGGGAGATCCATGGGGAGCAGCACGCCGCCCGAGATTGTTATGCAATCACACTCCGAACGGTTGGGATGCTCGAACAAGTGGAAGAGGCTCAAGAGGTGTCCTTGGATCCCGAAGATCCGACAAAAATTACATTCATTGGAAAGAATCTAGACGAAGAGCTGAAGGAGCAGCTGGTGGGTTTCTTACGGTCCAGGCTCAAGTCTTTTGCCTTTAGTCATAGAGATATGCCGGGAATTCATCCGCGTGTCATGACTCATCGATTGAACGCAGACCCGGCCATACGGCCGGTGGTTCAGAAACGGAGGAGGTTCGCCCCAAAAAGGAATGAAGTCATAGCCGAGGAGGTAAAAAATTTGTTAGAGGTGGGGTTCATACGCGAGGTGAAATATCCCGAGTGGCTAGCAAACGTCGTCGTAGTGAAAAAGAAGAACGGCAAAAACAGAGTATGCGTCGACTACACGGAACTCAACAGGGCCTGTCCGAAGGATCCATTCCCTCTGCCGCATATAGACCGACTAGTCGATTCGACGGCCGGGAACGAGCTCATGACTTTTATGGACGCGTTCTCTAGTTATAATCAAATTCCGATGTATGACAAAGATCAGGAGAAGACCGCGTTTATGACCGAAAGGGGCATATACTGTTATAAGGTAATGCCTTTTGGCTTAAAAAATGCGGGTTCAACATATCAACGTTTGATGAACAGGATGTTTGGAAAGCAATTGGGCAGAACGATGGAAGTTTATATCGACGACATATTGGTGAAGTCGAAGCGGAAGACTGAGCATTTGACGAACCTGACCGAAGCATTCGACGTGCTAGATTCATTTCAGATGAAGCTGAATCCCACGAAGTGTTTGTTCGGCGTTTCCTCTGGTAAGTTTCTGGGCTATGTTGTCAGTAGAAGAGGGATAGAAGTGGACCCGTTGCAGGTTCGGGCTATTCAGTGTTTGGCCCCACCAACAAATCTGAAGGAGCTTCAGAAGGTGATAGGGAAACTTGCGGCCGTTAGCCGATTTATATCACGATATTCAGATCGTACGAGCCAATTCTTTTAGTTGATGAGAAAAGCAAAAAGATTTGAATGGACAAAGGGTTGTGATGAAGCTTTGGACTACCTGAAAATGTATTTGACATCGCCGCCAATAATGTCAAAACCGAAGGAAAAGGAGCCGTTGCAGCTTTACCTAGCCGTCTCTGACCGAGCGGTAAGCGGGGTTTTGATACGCGAGGAGAAAGGGGCTCAATATCCAGTGTATTACGTAAGTAAGTCACTATTGGATACAGAAACGCATTATTCGGCTCCGGAGAAGCTGGCACTATCCTTAGTCGTATGCTCCAGGAAGCTTCGCCCGTACTTCGAGTGTCATGAGGTCACCGTGGTTACCAGTTTCCCAATTCGTAATGTGTTAGCAAAACCTGATGTGTCAGGGCGGCTGATGAAGTGGGCCATAGAACTTGGGGGCTACGGACTGAAGTATCGACCTCGAACCACGGTGAAGAGTCAGGTATTAGCAGATTTGGTTGCTGAACTCATCCCCGAGCTCCATGTGCAGGCGAAAGTCGAAGTCTCTCCAGGGGTTCAAAACATCTCGGAAGTATGGAACTTATTCGTCGATGGGTCAAGTAATTCCAAAGGCGCCGGGGCCGGGGTATTGTTGGTGTCCCCACAGAAGCTGGTGTACGAGCGGGCGATACATTTTGACTTCAAGGCAACCAACAACGAGGCGGAATATGAAGCCCTCATAGCTGGGCTTCAGCTGGCAGCTGAGTTAAAAGCCAAACGTGTGTGCGCACGCACGGACTCACAGCTTGTCGCGAGCCAATTCAAGGGAGAGTTCCAGGCACGGGATCTACGTATGCAGGCTTACGTCGCTGTTACGAAAGATTATTTGAAGGAGTTCGACGAGGTCGTGGTTCAGCATGTTCCAAGAGAGGAGAATGAGCATGCAGACGCTTTGGCCGGAATGGCCGCCGTTTCTCAGCATGGAAGTCGAATGATACCAGTGGTTGTTGCCTTGTGGTCCGCGGCGGAGGATCGGGCTAGCCAGGTTGAACAACTCGATGTTTGCTATATGGAGATCGACGAGCCCTCATGGATGAAGCCATTCATCGAATATTTAGAAAGTGGTACTTTGTCGTCGTCCCCAGTGGAGTCGGTTCGGTTAACCAGACGGGCCTCTCGGTTCACTATCCTGGACGGTAATCTCTATAAACGGTCTTTTCATGGGCCTCTGTTGAAGTGTGTAGGTGAAAAGGATGGTGGAAGAATACTTGAAGAGGTGCATTCGGGAAGCTTCGGAAATCACGGCGGACCGAGGAGCCTGGCTCATCGAACAATCTCAGCGGGATTTTACTGGCCTTCACTGCGAAAGGATGCATTGGAGTTGGTCAAGAAGTGTGAGGCGTGTCAGAAATTCTCAGGTGCAATCCATATGAAGGCGGAGAAGTTGCATGCGAATGTGCCAGCATGGCCTTTCCATCGGTGGGGCCTCGACATAGTGGGACAGATGCCAAAATGATTGGGTAACAAGCAGTATATTCTGGTAGCAACAGATTCTTTTACAAAATGGGTAGAGGCCGAGCCGCTGGTGCGAATAAGGGATCGCGAAGTAATCAACTTCGTCTGGAAAAATTTGATTTGTCGGTTCGGACTTCCCAGGGAAATACTTACGGACAACGGAAGACAATTCTCGAGTGGAAGGTTCAAAAGTTACTGCGTAAAGATGGGGATACGACTGCTATTCTCGACTCCTCGGTATCTGAAAGCAAATGGGCTAGCGGAGTCGACAAATAAGACGATAATTGGAACGTTGAAGAAAAAACTTGGGCGAGCGAAAGGTGCATGGGTGCAGGAGCTGTCGGGGGTTCTATGGTCATATCGTACGACTCCCCGCTCGACCACTAAGGAGACTCCATTTGCATTGGCGTATGGTTCGAAAGCCGTCATTCCGGTTGAGATGACGCAGGGAAGCCCGCGAGTAAATTTTTTCGGGGAAGAAAGTAATGTCCGTAGCATGTTCGACGAGCTGGAGAATAGCGATGAGGTAAGAATGGATGCGGCAAGAAGAATGGCAATGAGACAACAGGTTGTCGACCGTTTCTGTAATAAGTCGGTTCGTCTGAGAATGTTTCGCGAAGGAGACTGGGTTCTTCGACAGGTGTTTCAGAACACGAAGGATGTGAACTCAGGAAAGTTGGCCCCGAGCTGGGAGGGTCCATATATCATTTCAGAGGTGATTGTGAATGGGGCCTATCGGTTGAAGACTCCGGAGGGAAAGGATGTTCCGAATCCTTGGAACGCTAAGTATCTGAAGAAATTTTATTTTTAAATAAATAGGTCTTATAAAAATAATCTTGTTATCTATTATTCCTTTTGCTTTGACAGTTGTTATTCCTTGAATGAAGTGTCTCTTATGGGTTATTTTCTTTGCATATAAGTTAAAGTTCGATAGGGAAGTACTCCAAGATGCAAATAAAGATGCAGTTGTGAAACATTAAACAGCAGGCAAGATAATATCATATTGTGCGATAGCAAGATATGCGTCAAAAAAAAAAGGAAAGAAGACAATATTAAAGTGTTTGTTTTTGGTGAAACGGAATCCGACGTCTCAACAAGAATTGTGCCCCTCGTTGTCTTTCTCCTCGTCTTTTTCCCCCTCTGTCTCTTCTTCATCCGATCCTTCGTCGGCATCTTCCAGTCGCTCATCGGGTTCTTCTTCGGGAGCCAGGAAGGAGAAGTCAAGTTCTGGATATTTAGACGATGCAAGCTCCCTGGCCTGGGAACAGGCGAAGCTATGGAAAGCATCCACAACTTCCTTGTTGGAGGGCCTATCTAGGAGGGCCATGAGATCCAAGCCCTCGCCCTCTTCGATGGTTCGCTGAAGAGACTCCTCAGCCTCCTTCCTTTTTTCCGCTTCAGTATTGCGGGAGATCTCCAGATCTTTCATCTGCTCTTCGAGCTCAGTGATGCGCTGCTCGGCGACTCCCTTCGAGGCTGAAAGTTCCTTGACAAGGTTATTCAGCTCGGACTTCTCGCGAAGGAGTTCGCTGTTCTGGAGCTCTGGAGCTGGAAGGTCGATGAATCTTGCACCGCCTTCTCAAGAAGGGCAGCAAGCTCGGCCAACTCCCCCTTCACCTTAGCAAACGAAACACTCGATTCAGAGGCACGCTGTCTCCAGGCGTGATCAGACGAGGCCATCTTTAGGTAGTCGTCCTTGAAGTCCCCGACGCTCTGGAAACAGGGGAGACGGTAAGAGTTAGTATCAAATCCGAGAGATGGTGTAGGGATGAAGAACAAAAAGAGCGTTCCTTACCAGAACCATCTATCGGAGGTGGGAGAACGTCTGGCCGACGACTGGATCGGGCGTATTCCATGGAGGTCCAGCAACCACGAGTCGGAGGAATTCGATGAGTTCCTCGTCGGCTGTCGGGTCCCTCGGTCCTGGTTGCTGTAACTCAATTTGTTTGGCGAGCACGAGGTGTGGCACCCCGGTATCTTGGAGCAGGTCATCGCCGGAATTGACGATTGTTCGCTGCTGCTGGTCGGCGGTGCCTGTTTCCGACAACCTCTTCAGTCGTTTCCGTTGATGTTCCAGGTTTTCAACGGATGGGGTGGCGAAGGACATGGAGTCCTCGGGGACGTCATTCCCTTGACTCTTCTGGACCACGATCGTCGGATCCTTCTGCTGGGTAGAGGGACCTTCGTCGGCTGCTGGAGCTTCCTTGGGCTGTCTCGGTTTGGACGATTTTTTGATAGCAACCTATTTTTTCTTCTTCTTCTTGTCCAGGATTCCGCGTAGGGCGTCTCCGGTTGGTCTCTCCATGGCTTCGTGTACACCTTCGACGTTAATGTATCGACCTCTTCGCAGAGATTCGAAGTCCCGATCGACCACCGCGTAGACTTGGCTTATCCTCCACTTCTCTTCTTCGGTGAGTTCTACGTCTTCGTCGGCTGCAATACAAGGAAGAAAAGTTAAGTGAGAGAAAACTCAACTCGATGAGTAAAAGGGAAGTATACTTACGTGGAGGATTATGTAGATGACATCGGATGCGAGGACGTCCGTCGGGCACTTCGAAATAAAAGAAATGCTCGACCCAGTTCTTCATATTGGAAGGGGTTTTCTTAATCAAGGGTTCAGGGTGGCGGTGTCTCTTCGAGAAGTACCAGTAACTCTCGTTGGACCTATGTACAAGTTTAAACAATTCGACGAACTCCCTAACGGTTGGATCTCCCATACCGGCTTTCCTGAAAACTAAGATGGTCCCAAACATGTTCAACCAAGCCACTGGTCCTAGTTGTATAGGGGCGAGACCGTAGTGATCTAGGACTTGTATGAAGAAGGGGTGGAGTGGGAGTTGAACACCGCCCTCGAACACGCGAGAAGAAAAGGCTGCGTATCCTTGCGGAGGACGGTGGGGGCTATCAAAAGGTCTGGGGGCTATGGCTTTGACCGTATCGGGGATACCGTAAGCATTGAAAAATCTATTCAGGGTAGACTCCGTCACTACGCTATGGGCGGAGATTAGGGCACCCTTAAAACGATTGTCATAATTTCGAGGAAACGTTCCTGGGGGGTGGAAACCCAGACAAATCCGAATCCTCAGAAGAAGAGGTAGAACGATGCTCTTCGGCCATAGGATGATTAAACTAGAATTTAAGTGGAATCGTGGAGAGGGAAGAGAATGTTACCGTCACAGAATGTTTCGCGATGAAGACAAGAGCGTTAGAATCAAACCCAATTTTTACATTTACTCTTGCCATCAATATCTCTCCCATCCTTCCTATTTCGCAAAAGAGTTTTTGCAATTTCTCGATTTCAAAATTAGTCTATACATGTTGTTTCTTATAAAACTATACGTCATCACTACGTAAATAACACGATAAACAAATAAAGATTATGATATAGTATGTACTTTTGAAATCATGAAGGTATCGCTTACAATATTAAAGTATATATAATTTCTTAAATAATGTCATATTCTCTATGAATAAATTTGTATTTGAAAGTGATAATAATATTCTTCGATGATGCATTACTCTTGATTATCTCTTTACATAATATGGTAAACAAAATTACGACTTTTCATAAAGATAAGCATAAAGTTGGGGAACACTTTTCACAAAGCCAAGACTCCAAATACATTCACACGTCGAAAATAAAGGAGGAAAACTGATCATTATAATAATGAAGCTTCAACATTTTTGTTAAGCTCTAATATGTTCTAACATTTACCAATACAATAAAATATATATAAAAGATTTAAAACTAAAAACTATATAAATAATGTAAGTGAACCGGAGACGAATGAACAGATTCTTATAATAAACTCTAGATTCAAACTCAATTGAACAAAATCAAGAAGTAACAATACATTTGATACGTCCCTTCGCTCCGGGTATAATGGTTAAAGTACATTGCCTTCGACTGAGATGTCACAGGTTCGAGCTTCCAGAGAAACATTTGAGTATGTATGATTAAAATTATTGTACACTTATTAAAAAAAATACATTTGATATTGATATATGCAAATTGCCGAGAGCTAAGGAAGAATCAAGAAATCAAAGAGATAATTAAAAGAAGGCCACGGGGAGGGACCGCAAGAAAAGGGGAAAAAATATTCTCTCATTTCCATTTTAAGACATTAGTCTTTTCTCTTCAAAAAACTTGCTTCCTGTATTTTGAGTAAAAAGAATAAAGAAGTAAAATTTTTGCGTAAATTTTCTTACATACTAAATTTTCAGAAAGAGACATAATTTTTTTACTGAAGAAGTAGTAGAGAATCCGATTCTTACTTCTCCGAATAGATATTGATTATGACCTACGGGATATTTCAAAGAACAGTGATTAAGACTGTAAATTACTGGTCATTAACACTCTGTTAAACCATCTCCAGCAATGGAGCAACTGCAAACTTCAACCTCATTTGCATGGCAAAATTATGAACAGCTGCATAATTGATGCTGCACTAATCACTATTCATCACTCCATTTCATTTTTTTTTGGTTGATTTGTGTTTTTCTTTTAATTTGTATTTTCTTTCCCCTACTTTTTGTTCAATTTGTGTTCACTTTTTTTTAAGGTTTTCTTTTATTTTTCATTAGTTTTTTTTATAATTTTTATTGTTTTAAAAAGAAATATAATTTTTATAATTTTAAATTTAAGATATAAAATTATAATACAAGCATCACATTTATTTAAACATAAACTACATACATTACAATAAAATGGTTATTTTGTGTAAAAAAATATTTTATTTAAATTTAATTGATAATTTTAAAATTGGAATAAGTTAATTAAAAATATGAAAATAAATATTAATATATAAGTGAAAATATGATATGAAAATTAAATAAATAGTAAAAGAATCAAAAATGAAATATATTTTATAGAGTAAAATATAGAGTTGAGTGTTGGAGATAAAAAATGAAAATTGAAAATCCAAACTGCAAAATAAAAAAAGTGTGTTGTATGTATAAAATAAGCTGTTGGAGATGGCCTCAGGAGCGTAATTGACATTTTCAACAGACTAATAATTTATAATATTGGTATAATAATGCACAAACGTATTATTACTCGCGTAGATAAACTAACAAGCCTTAATATATTTCTTAAATTGCATATATATTTACGTCTTTAGCAGAAATCAATTTTTTTTTAAAAAATAAAATCCTACTTTTATTTCCTTTGGTGGTTAAATGTATCAAGATCTCTAATTGGATTTCTATTTTTAGTTCTATCAGAGCCGTACATGCGATACCTATTTTTAGTTCCTATTTAAACTAAATTCTAGTAGCCTAGTCATTTGCATGATATAGTTAGCCTTTGTAAATTACTTATCGATGTAAAAAGCTGGATAGTTGTATTTAGTTCTACAGGAACATCATTTCAACCCTAATCTAATCTAATTAATATCGACACTTTTAATTAATACAAAGAGTTAGTGGGTTAGGGCTAAGTCATTGCCCTAAAATAACTCTTCTGCTGAATGTACTCGATAAAATATTAAGGATCAGTTCCAACTTCCAAGTTCAAACAGCAACAGATACAACATTGTGCAGTAATAATGAAAATAGCCATATATGCAAAAATTTCTAATTGCTTCCACCAAAAAGCGCTCAACCAGAGCTTCAACATATATAAAAGGAGAAACATCCTCAGCCGATACAATGAGATTTACTTGACTGCACATTCAGATAAACTAACACTACAAGAAAAATATTAATAGACAATAGTTAAAAGACAACGGTTTAGGCTTAAAACCGTTGTCGTAAAGTGATTTAAGCTTAAACCGTTGTCTATTAGTATCAAAAAACGTACAAAGACAACAATTAATTCTTATTGTTGTTGTTTAGGCGTTGTCTATTACACAAAAAAACAACAAATATAATTAAATGTTGTTATTTAAATGTTGTGCTATATTATCTATAATTCAAAATTAATTAATCTAATATCTCAAAACCTAATTAAATCCCCAAATTAAAATTTTTCCAACTCACTTTCTCCTTCACGACTCATGCTATCCCTCCTCCGTCACTCGTTCACGCCCGCCGTCCTCCGTCCTCCTTCGCAACTCATGTCCGCGCCGTCCTTCTCCTTCACGACGCACGCCGCCGCCGTCCTTCTCCTCCACTACCGCCGCCCGCACCCCCTGCACCATCGCCATCGCCCCTGTCCTCCTTCAAGCCTGTCTCTCGCCATCCTGCTCCTTCACAGCCGCCGTCCGCACGCCTGCACCACCGCACGAACGCCCGCACGCTTGCACTGCCGTTCGCACTAAGGTATTTAGCATCTTAATCTTATCTACTACCTAGGTTGTATCTTATGTTTTTTCGTCCCTCCCTTCATTCCTTAATTTTTGGTTTATTAAATCATTATGTTAAATTGAATAAAAATCTTGATCTGCGAAAACTTTGCATAATTTTTGGTGGCAAGTGGCAACTGCACTACTACTGTATGTCTATGATGGTTTTCGTAGTTGTCCTTCACAGAAAGCAATGAATTAATAATTTTTCATTTGCTCTATTATGCATTTAAAAATTATGGTTTATGCTTCATATATCTCAATCAGTTATCCACCCAGTGTCATGATTGATAATGGTTCCATCATTTTTTGCCTTTTTGTGCTTTTATATACTTGAGTACACTGCTAAAATGAAGAGAGGTTTTCTCAACACAGAATATCAATTTGGAGTATGCTGCTAATGTTTAAGCAATATCTTGGTTCATAAATGAAGCATATAGTAATTTGTAGATAAATGTTGAAACTTGAGGGTCTAATGTAAAGTTCGCTGAACAGTCATCATTTATTCAACTAGAGATGTATTTAAACTACCGATGACATAAGCTGCTTGTGGTTTTTGTTAGGCAGGCCTCGTTAGCTGATTTCTGGTAAAAAAAATTGCAGAGACGAACAAAGAATAACTAACCAAATCGAGCAGATTCGTTGGCTACTGACGATGTAATTCTTGCTGCAATGGAACCTCCTCACAAGTGGACATTCGATTCTCTATACTGTTATTCTCTTTATCTATTTTCATCTCATTTAGTTCATCTTTGTTGACAATAGTGGATTGACCACCCATTATTGCTAACTTTTGAGCTACTGAGTGTTTCTTGTTGTTGTTGGTTAACTCCCCTGGAGTTTTGGTGCTGCAGTACTGTCAACCTTGGATTCATTGAACTTGTTTTTTTTTCCTAATTTCCCCTCCCTACTTTTATTTGGGCTTTTCAAGTTTCAGGGAATTAGTTTTGTTTAACTTGGGTGATCAGACATCTTGAGAAGGAACCCAGAAATCTCTGTTCATTTTGAAGTTGGAACAACTTGAATCTATAGTGGTGGAGCGACATTGGGTGGTGCTGCTAATCATTGTGGTGATCCCTGAAGTGCTTCCTCCCCCTTGTAAGTGTATTTCTGGTTTTGAAAGTGTGGAGGTAATTTTCGAATCCTTTGAATTGTTAAATTACCTCTTCTATTGTTTCTCTGGGAATTCTATATAGTACCCTTTGTGCCCTGCTTAATTTGTCACTTGAGTGGATTTTTTGAGTTTTGGGTGGCGTAATTATTTTTAACTAGGGTGTTCTTGCCTATTTATTTATAATCTTCCCTGGTTTGAGGCTAAATGTTAGCAAAATATCTTTTTTCTGGGTTGCTCTTCGTTTTTAATTTCAATTTCTGGTATTTTTCTAAGTTTGTAACAAGCATCTTGGTGCTATGTATATCTTGTTAATTTGCTTAGTGTGTTGAGCTTTTTATCAATCTCTGGCTTTAATTCTAAAATCTGCATTCCTTTTGGGGTGCCTGCTATATTGAGGTGCTGCTTCTGGAATTTGTTTGTAAGCATCTCTTGATCTATTTGTTGTACTCTTAATCCTTTGGATGTGTTTCTTCGTGTTGTGAGGCTTGCTCTTGGCTCTGCCCTGCTTTGGTAACTAGCTCCTTTGTGTTTCTTTGTAGAAATTGTTCTTTGGAAATTTCATTTTTCAATTTCAGGCTTTTTTTCTTTTTTCTGGGTGGAACATTTTGTCGAGCAGTGGTGTGTGTGACCCTGTTGAACTTCCTGCTTGCTTCGATTACTTTAAGGCCTGTTTCTCTGGTTTGGGCTCTTCTTTAACTGCTGTTGGTGTGTTGAACACTTCATCTAGACCATTACTAGGATCAACTCGAACCAGACTGAGATCTACGGAGGTATTGAACTTGACTGTTAACTTTTCCTGATCCATTTGCTGTGTGAGGTTATTTTACCTCTTGGATTCTGGTTTAATCGACTTGGCTAAGCTTCTGTGCCTTGTGAGACTCTCTTCTTATAGCCTCGGGTATTCTCTGGAGTGTTGGATCGTTTTTAGCTTAGTTTTCTTTGATTCTAGAAGTAATTTTCCATTATTGTCCTATTTTTCTTGTTGTTGGTTCAGACATTGGTTCGAACAGGTAGGGGGTGTCTGGTTCTTCCCATTTTGTTCTTCCTTTGCTCTGTTGTTTCGCTTCTTTGTTGGCTCTGACTTGGTGCAGGATTGGCAAAGAACATTTCTGGAGGTTTCCAGAGTGAAGGGAAGTGATTTTGAGTTTATCGCTGGAAGCACTACTCTCATTATTTAACCTGCTACGGTTTGAGACTTATTAAGGTGTGTTGAACGTGTGGTTTTATTCTATTATAACAATTAAGCATTAAGTGTGGTTGCCTTTTGCTGTGACTGCGGGATTTGTGAGGTTTGGGCTTGTTTTTCCCTGAAATTCACATCTCTTTATTTTTTAGCTGTCTTACTTGTTCAATTTTTCTGAGGATTGCTGCAGCTCGTTTGCTTTGAAGTTTGACTGTTGATCACACTTGCTTCTATATATAATTTATATATTTTTTGTTTTTTTAACAGTTCAATAACGGTTACTACGCTGAAGACATTGATATTGTGCGCAAGGAAATGACCCGAATGTGTTCAAAATTATGTATGATGACAGATGTTTATTTTTTATTTTAGGATATTAATGGACGTACAAATATTTATTTTGTATTTTGGTATACTTGTAATTTGGGAATTGATGGATAAATATTTATTATATATTTTATAATTGTTAATGATTATTTGTGAATTTGAATTTTGTTATTCAATTATATTATTTTGTTTTGAAATAGCTTAGAAACTGATTAAAAAAAAATAAAAAATAAATTTGAATTTTATTTACAATCGTTGCTTCAAATACATTCGTGAATTTACAATGGTTATAAACAGTTGTCGTATATATGTACAACAACACTGTATATATGTACAACAACACTTAAAAACCGTTGTCGTAGGGGTAATTTATTAAACAATGTATAGCTACGACAACGATTGATTATTGACTACGACAACAGTTTTAAACTATTGTGGTAAGTAGCAACGACAACAACTAAAAATCGTTGTCGTAAGAGGGTATCTACGACAACACAACCTACGTCTACACTCCGACTATAGTAACCGTTGTTGTTCTACTGTTTTCTTGTAGTGTAAGATCAGATTTGATAATAATTAATACCTTTGATACCACTTCTTGTTCTTCTTCGTTACTGAAGCTGTTGAAGCACTTCCATCATCGTGGCGAAAAAGGCTGCCCTTGAAAATTTGACAAGTACTGAAACCATCTGGAAAGCCGTCAATAGTGACCTTCTTCATACAATTCTTATGAATGTCAAAGAAGTAAAAACGGGCATCATCGACCTTCTTCTTACTGTTATTATGAATGTAAGGATAAAAAGGGGAATCATGCCGCATAATAACTTCTCCTCTCCTCTTCGAAAATGCTATAGGCCTAAGGATCGCCAAACTCATACCATTACCTCCGACTCCAGCACTGTCTTCTGCAACAAAAGACAACAACTTAATCCACTGTATCTCTGCAGATATTTTATCTTTCATCATCCATAAGTCCAAGCACTCCTCTACTAATTGGGACGCATCAAAGCGCTTGACACGGGAATAATATCTAACAATCAAGCATCCATCATCCAAGACATCTAGAGACCTATGGACGTAGTTGTGGAGTGCGGAGGGCATCGGCAGCGGCAAAGGCAGCATCCGATAACTCAGTACTGGTTAGCCAGTGTAATGCACTGTTCAAATAAACACCAAAGGTCGAATATAACGACAGAAGCGGCAGAGAATCTTTGGTCGATTTCCATGTTCTAGAATTAAGACTATAAACTCTAGTTTTGATAACAAATTCTCCATCCTCGACCATGTTATAAATCGATACAACTTTATAGTCATCACCAGCATAATCATACCCAAGCCCCACAGCCTCCATGAGATGACTATCGTCAGGATAAGACAGCCCGAGGAAGTCCCGCGTTATGGGATTCCAGATTATCCAGTCCTTAATGGCAGAGTCATAATGGAGGATCAGACCATGGCATGAGATCATCGGCAGGTCAGAAAGGCGCGGCACTCCGTCGCGGTACAAATATCTGATACGAGTGAAGTCATCCGCTTTTTGGACATGATGAGCGAAGATCTGAGATTGGAGCGATCTAGAATAAAGGCGAAAGTACTTGGAGTCTCTGATAAGAAGACTGCTGCTGGAAGAATGGTGAGTGAGAGTGTGGGATTTGATGAAGGAGGGATTGTCAATGATGTAGCACCAAGCGCTACAGACTGCCCGGAAGCTATTTCACGGTATAAATCGGAGGGTACGTCCGACATTGTATGAAGACGAAATAGAAACGGTGGAGGGAGAGAGTAGGAGGAGGAGCGTTGTGATATTTTAACTTTAAAAGGGGCTTTTATACCGTCTCCTCGATGTGCACTGGATTGTCGAAGGGTTCAATAATTCAAAATTAAAAATAATGATCATAATAGAAATTCACTTAGGCAATTAGAATCAAATTCAAAAAAATAAGACAAAAGGTCAAAAGGGAAAAATATGTCTTGAAACAAACAAATTCAATCAATGATATTCATATTCCCCACATAGTTTTTTACAATTCCCATATCTTTTTTCTCGATCATACGCAATTAATTAATGATACCCACAAACAACAAATTTTACATTTTCCCTTGCCTCCATTCTCTACTAGGGTGTGCACGGTTCGGCCGAAACTGGTCGAACCGGCCAAACTAAATTAACTTGGCCGGTTTGGTTGGTTTGAAAAAAATGATAGGTCAGGTTGATTTGAAAAATCTCAAATCGGATGATTTAGTTTGGCCGACGGTTTGAAGGTTGAAACCGGTCGTTTTGGCCGGACCGGCCGTATAAATAATATAATTTTAAATATAATAATGATAATAAAATATCATTTGATAGAAAGCTAAAATATCAATTATATTGATATATATGTCCGATGCTTATATTTTTCAAATTGTAACCCTATAAATCAATGTATATTTAATTGTTTCTTGCAACCATAATATTATTTATTTATTACTTATCTCATATTTATAATTAATGACAAGCGAGATATATTTATATTAGTTTTATTTTGTGTATCATTATTTCATTAATATTTAATAATAAAATTGATATACAAGTTTCATTTTTTTGTAATATTATTAGTTGAATAATATGGTTTGGCCGGTTTGGTTTGAAATAATTATTTGGCTGGTTTGGTTTGTGAAAATTTCAAACCGTACCTATTGGTTTGGTCCGTACATAGCCCCTTAAACCAACCAAACCGGACCGTGCACACCCCTATTCTCTACTACCATTTCATTTCCCATAACCAACGACAGTAGATTTTTTCCATCTCACCACAAGGAAATTCAAAATTTGCGACGTAATAGTCGAAAAAAGGGTCGCAATTTAGCGATGGAATAACGACAAAAAAAGGGTCGTAATTTAGCGATAGATTTTAATTTAGCGTCGGAATTGCGTCGCAAATCCATCGCTAAGTTCCTTTTTATTTTTATATGTATATTTTTTAGAACGTATAATGATTGAAATTAGCATTTGGTTTAGTGATAATACGCACAACATGCGTGCGGGAGGTGCTAAGTTCGAATCTACTTGAACGCAGATCACAAAATTTTATGGTTGGACCGGTCGATTTAAGATTAGTTCTGTTGGGACCAGGCCCACGAGCCCAGGCCCAATAGACAAGTCGGCCCGCACAAACAAGTCCAACTCGTAAAGCTAGCCCACCAACGCCAACAGGACACTGGAAATTGACCCAAGTCAAGACCTCACCATCGAGGACAAGAGCGCCTCGATATCGAGAAGCCCGGCGGGTCGACGTAGAGGCGCTCCAGGAAGAAAAAACCTAACCTGCTGGCGGCGCTCGAACGTTGGAGCCCTAACCACCTCCGAAAATCTCGCAACCGCCCCGATATTCGCGGCGAGCCATTTATGCTCAACGCCTAGGGTTAGCAGCTGCCTGCCTGCCTCTATCCTGTCTATAAATAGGGGTAGGAGGCTCAATTTTTGTATTGATTCCCTCCATAGCAAATTCTAAGCCGAAACTCTGTCGAATCTTTTACGGAAATTTTCTCTCTTTATTGATAATTACCTTCGCATAATTTCGTTCATTGAGTGTGCATATTCATCCTTTAATTCTCGTTTATTTTCTTTATTTCTCGTTATTATATGCGATGCATTTGTGAAAGTCTTAAGGGCTCCATTTTCCCGTAAAATTGAACCTCAACATTTGGCGCCCACTGTGGGGCTCTTAAGACTATTTTCTCGTTGATCTAATGGCAGGTAATAGCGAGAAAGCTGGGAATCAAACGAAGAAGGCTATTGGAGCTCCCCTGCCGAAACCCTCTGGTTTGAAGGAGCTCATCCCCGTCGACGAGCTGGTGCGGCAAACTTTGCAAACCAGTGGCGCTCAAGCCGTACCTCCGGAACTGCTGAACACAATCCTGGCCCGACTAGCTGAGGAGGCCGAGGAAAATCGACGCCATGCGAAGGAGACGGACTCCAGAATCATGGAATTGCACGCCACCAATCATGCCCTGCGTAGGGAGAACGAACAGCTCCGCAAGGAGAAGGCGCTCCAGAAGCAACCCTTCATCGAGGAGCCCCTCACTGGCGAGAAACCGATGAATCCCCGCAAGAACTTGGCCCATGACCTGGAGGAGGTGGTTGACCTTGACACGCCGGCGACGTCGGATCCAGGGCGCAGACCTGCGGGGACGACGGCCGACCACCAGACTGATCGCCTCGCTACCGAGCTGCCACGGGGCGAATATGAGAAGCGTCTCGAGGCGCGCATGGCTGGGTTGGAAAAACTCATTTGCCGCATCCCGGGGATCATTCCCCCGGATTCCCTGATACCGCTTGACAGCTACGCTGACTCGCCTTTTACGCCCGACATCACTAACACCGATGTCCCAGCGAGGTTTGTGCCGCCTTCGTTCCAGCTCTACGATGGAACGACTGATCTGGAGGATCACATAGCCCTCTATAAGCAGAAGATGCTGACTACCTCGATCCCAGGCGAACTGCGTGAAGCCTGCATGTGCAAAAGCTTCGGGGCGAGTCTAACAGGACCAGCACTTCAATGGTTCGTCAACTTACCGAGGAGCTCCTTCTCGACATTTTCGGAGCTCCACATGGCCTTCAGGAAGCAGTATTCCAACTGCCGACGCATAGCTAAGCATCCAGATGCGCTCAACAGCATACGCATCAAGAAGGGAGAGTCTTTTAGGTCATACATGGGACGCTTCAACCAGGAGCTCGCCTTTATACCGAACTGCCCTCCTCTCACTGCAGTCTTCGCCTTTAAGAATGGCTTAGACGTGTCCTCTAAGCTCTACCGTGACCTGACCAGCCACCCTTGCTACGACATGGACTCGGTCCTCTCGCAAGCCTGGGCCGAGATTAATTGGGAGGAGGACGAGCCGAACCGCATCGCGCGTTTGAACGAGCAGAAGGCCTACGAGCTCGCTAGTCAATATCGAGATCCTCGCTATAGAGCAGGATCCTCTACGTCGAGGTATGTGGATCGGAAGGATTTCCGCGATGAGCGTCGTTCCCGATGAGATCATCCTTATAGTCGCACGCCACGCACAGGAGAGGTACCCTACAACCTCTGTATCGACCAGAACTATCTGGTCAACAACGTGCTCAAGGGGCTCGGTGGCGCTGTGAAGTGGCCAGCCAGATGAAATCCGACCCCAAGACGCGGGATACGAAGAAGTTTTGTGGTTTCCACAATGACCATGGCCACAAAACTGAAGAGTGACAGGCCCTACGTCTAGAGGTTCTCGAACTCTTAAAAAATGGCTTCTTGACCGAGTACCTGACGAGCAAGGGAAAGAACACATGGACAAGGGGCAGGCAAGCTAACCCTTCTAGAAATGCGGAATTTCAGAACAAACCACCACCGGCCGAACGAACAATCCACGTGATCATCGGGGGGTCAGAGATTAGCGGAAGGTCTCGCTCTGCGGCCAAGAGAGCCCGCAGGGTCCTCAATCAAGAGGTTCATCAC
>JAPKLW010005497.1:0-20820 GCA_026898455.1 Plectranthus barbatus | reverse complement strand
GAATCCGGCCTCTGCTTGCTGTGGAAGAAATCGATCCAAGATGGACCATTGCGGAACCACAATCTGCCTAATGTTCAACTCTGGTGGAACTGCAAGATCTCCATCTTTTTCTGAATAATCACTGACGGTGGGAAGAATGCGCCGAGGAACTCTGTTCGGAGATCAGCCCATGTCTGAATGTTGGTGCAGTCCAAAGCGGTGAACCAAGTTCGCGCCTGATCCCTAAGTGAGAAGGGGAACAGACGAAGCCGGATCACATCCTGAGAGACTCCATTCTGCTTGATGGTATCACACACCTCCACGAACATCCTGAGGTGGGTGTACGGATCCTCCACTGCTCGGCCCCCAAATTGGTTCTGCTGAACCGTCTGAATCAAGCCGGTCTTGAGTTCAAAGTTATTGGCAGCGATGCCAATAACAAATCCCTCATTCCCGGGCTGTGGTCTGTACTTCTTGGCCATTGCATTGGGGTCCTCATCGTCGGAATCGTCTGGGCGGCGCCTTTCTCTCTCTCTTCTTTCGGCCTCACGCCTGTCAGCTTCCCTTTCTGCCATGAGCTGCTTGATGATGTCCTTCATCTCAGTGACTTCTTGGACAAGTAATGTGGCACTCTCTTGAGTGATGAGTTGTGTGTCGGGATCCTCCAAAGGTGGCATATCATCCATGACTGTGCTTGTGCTTTGTTTTTCCTTGCTTTTTCTCTTCCGGACAGTAGCCTCGATTTCTGGATCAAAAATCTCGAGTGGCTTACCTTGGGCCCTTGTGTTCATAAACCTGCAACCAAAACAGCAAAAACTTGAAAATCAGAAGCAGTGTCAATCGACAGAGGGCCTGTCGATCGACACAAAGGTTCCTGCTTCTGTTTCGGTCGACAGGAAGTCTGTCGGTCGAAACAGAGGCCGAAAACTGGAAAAAAAACTGAACAGGGAAAACACAAAAATCAAACACCAAAAACCAAAATCAACAAACCAAAAACGAAATTAAAATAAAATTACAGCCTCAATCCATCAGAACTAAAAATAAACTAATATTTAGATTAATCTGACAATTCCCCGGCAACGGCGCCAATTTGATAACTGCAGTAAAGCGGTTAAGCAAATAATATTTTTACACCCAAGGGTGGTCGATCCCACAGGGAATGTGCAACGATAAATCCAAAGTACTAGCTATAATTCTTAGAACATAGAAGTTTGAGGAATTTGAAAACTGGGGTTTTGTTTGTGAATTAAAGATGACAATGCGATAAAATAAAGGGTTTTGAAAACAATAAAGAAAAGCACAGATCCTAGGGCAGATAATCTAATCATCAACATGCAAATATCAATCAACTCAGCAATGGGGAAAACATAGATTTTGATGGATTAAATTCCTTGGTCAGGCAATTAAATCCTAGATTATTAATTAGTGACTATCTCCTCTCGGTCTCAAGAACACCAAATTAATCAATCTCAATAATTATCTAATTATTCCTATGTAGGTTTCTTCCTTTTGAGACAGAAAACAAACACAATTAATTCTCTCTTCCTGTTAATAATTTTCATCTCTCGATCCATCAATTATTAACTATAAACCTAGATCTCAATTCACCTCTCGGTCCTTCTTTTAATATAGATTATTAAATTAAATCAGAGAATTAATCCATGCTATATGAGTTGATATCAATTAAACATGCATCAGAAAAGAAATCATAACCCTAGAACCTGTTTAGGGTTCTAGCCACAAAACATGACTAGAATAATTAAAAACATTAAATTAATTCACTTACAAATAAAGAGGAACCTTGAATGTCTTGTAAAAACTCCAAAGCTCAATTGTTATAAGTGTAATAATGCATAAAAGATGTCTGATTTTCGTGCCTGAAAGTTCTAATTTATAGAGGGGGAAAAAGACCTAATTTGAGTATTGAGTCAAAATAGCAAAAACTGCCAAAACAGGCCCAAAATAGCTTTTTCGGGCTTCTGTGTCGCTCGACAGAGGGAATTTCGATCGACAGGAATCCTGTCGGTCGACAGAAATCCTGTCTCTCGACACGGATGCATCTGTCTGCGCAGTCTCACGGTTTTGGCCATAACTTCCTCTCCCGAACTCCGATTGACCCGATTCCAGTTGCGTTGGAAAGCTAATTCAAAGATCTTTCCATCCATGTGCTCTATTAGCTCAGATTCCATCTGTGGAAGAAGTCGTGACTGTTACTTTGAACATCATCTGCTTTCGGTACGGGTTTCTAATGAATTTGGCCTAAAACCTGCAAAATTCACCCATCAAAGGCATAACACCCTCTAAAGTAGACTCATGCACAAAAATAAGTAAAAACATAATGTAAAACACTTGAAACAATGGAGAAAAATATAGATAAGTGAGTATAAATATGAGCTTATCAAACCCCCCAAACTTGAATATTAGATTGTCCTCAATCGAAGAAAAGAAGAAAGAAATCTCAAGTAGTTGAAAGTGCAATGCCTCACAAGATTCATCACAATCAAGGTTCATCAATCCACATCACACAAGCAATTGAAAGAGATAAGATATTCATCAACTTCGGAAGACTCACGGAAAGTGTATCGCTCATCACACTCAAGTGTTTGGGTTTCAAATGAAAGCACTCACAACATGTATGAAGAAATTTCTACCATAGGCTTGCAAGAGTTCTAAAATCTCCACTGCTTATTTGTGTACACAATTCAAGAATCAAAAAGGACTTTTGATAAGGTTGTAATGTAGGCTTTTTGTGAAAGGTAGGGAAATATGGTCAAGTGACAAAAAATCCATCAAGTGGCCAACTCAATAAATTAAAACCACCATCTATGAACATCCACCAATCTCCTAAAAATTTCAACACAAATCAAGGCTCATTTTTTCTAGTCCTTTTATGCTCTTAAAAATTTTTGTTTAATGATTTGAGCTTATAAGGACACTACTTTTTTTTTTTTTTTTTTTTTTTTAGAGCCCAACCTTCTTTTGCTCACCAATCTAAAATTTTCCCATCCACTCATAACAATTATCCTTATTTCACCCAAATCCTATAGACAGGATACAATTCACCTTTTTCATAGCACTATCTCATAGACAAAATAGAACTACAATGTTTTTCTTAACTCATAGACCAAGAAAGAAAAAGTAACAGGCTCAAAGGGGCTAATCTAGGGATAAAATATAACAAGGGACAGTGTTTAGGATAATTTGGCTAACAAAGATGGCCTAAGATCATTTTCTATCCTTGTGCACACTATGCAGTCTCAAAACAGAACAAAAGCAAGTTCTAGAGAAACGAAAACATACATGCGAATCTCTCATGAACAAATAAAGGCTCAAAAACTCACTTGGGTTCAAATTTTCTTCCTTAGTCAATTTCAATCCACTCAAACATCATGCAAGTGTAAGTTTCAATTAGACCCTATCATGCGGTATTCTACATTCATAGACAAATCAACCACAATCGAAATCAACTCAACTAATCAAAGATCGATTCCAAACATTGCATATAATGCTAGAGAGTTCAATTACTTAAAGATTTTCCTCACATACTATCTATATATATTTTTTTTAATTATTTGCAAAAATTAAACACACCAAATCAAATAAATGCAATAAAAACAAAGCAAGTAAAGGGATAGAAAGTTCGAATTTCTTGTCCACATCCCCCCAAACTTATTTCGAACTCGGAGAGTAAGAAAAAGTTTGAAAATCAGATAAGAAACAGAACTGTACCGGACTGTCGATCTCAGACATCGACGTTTTTATCCACCCGAGGAAGTCAGCGCTGCGCGACGAAGATTTGGGGCTGCTAGCACTCTGCGTCGATCGACAGAGAGCCTGTCGATCGACACAGAGCCTTCTGTCGACTGCTGTGTCTATCGAACTAAGAGGTCTCCGTGCGCCATGCCTCTGCGTCGATCGACAGCCGGTCTGTCGATCGAAACAGAGGTAATTCCTCCAAAATTTTCTCCTTTTTTTTTTTTTTTTTTTCAAAATTGAACAACTAAACCAATAACAAAGTAAAGGCAGAAAATAAAAATAAACAACTACGAAATTTGAAAGGAATTGAAATAAAAACAAATAACAGTTGGGTTACCTCCCAACAAGTGCTTTAGTTAACGTCGTAGCTCGACGATACCTATCTTCAGAACCAGGGCGGGCTAGTTCGCACTCGCCTCCCATGAGAATCCACCATATAGACCCACCGATCTTGAATGACAGCAGTGAGCTCGGGAAGAGACGGTGTAATTGACAATTTTGCCGACTCGTTCCCTCGCTCCCATCTTTGAGCGGCTTGGTCTTCTTTGAACTCCTCACTTGCTTCTTCTTCTTCTTCCTCAGCTGCTTCCTCCCGGAATGTGATTCTGAAGCATTCGGATTGTTGCCGGCTTGTGTCGAGCTTGAATGTGATCCTTTCCTCTTTTGCTCGAAGCGTGATCTCCCCACCACGACAATCAATCAGCGCAGCACTAGTGTCTAGGAATTCCCTTCCCAAGATGAGGGGTGTACTGCCATCTTCCTTCATATCCAAGACTACAAAATCTGCAGGAAAAATTAGATGACCCACACGAATGAGAACATCCTCAATTATACCTTTCGGGCGAGACACAGATCGGTCTGCCATCTGCAAAGTAATTGTAGTCGGCCTCAACTCTCCAATCTTGAGGCGCTGGAAGATAGAGAAGGGCATTAGGTTGATGCTGGCACCAGTGTCGCACAGCACCTTCTCGAACTTGAATCCCCCGATCTCAACTGGGATGGTGAAACAGCCTGGATCACTTCTCTTGACTGGAAGTTTCTTCTGTAGGACCATGCTGCACTGCTCATGAAGCTTCACGGTTGCATTCTCCACAAAGTGTTTCTTCTAGCTCATCAGCTTCCGGAGATATCTCATGTAACCTGGAATTTCAGAATTAGCTTCGATTAATGGAATATTAATCTTGAACGTTTGATTGTCCTCAATCAATAGGCAAGAAGAAAGAATCAAAAGATCATGCGATTAAAGTGCAATGCCTCACAAGATCCATCACAGTCAAGAATCAAAAATTCACTATACACAAGCAATTTGAAAGAGACAGAAAATTTATCAACATTGGAAGAACTCACGGGAAGTGTATCGCTCAACTCTCGAGTGTTTAAGGAATAGATGAAAGCACTCAACAACATGTATGAAGAAATTTCTACCATAGGCTTGCAAATTTTCTAATATCTCCACTGCTAGAATGTGCACACAAGTCTAGAATCAAAAAGGACTTTCAATAGGTTGTAATGTAGGCTTTTGTGAGGGGTAGGAAAATATGGCCAAGTGACTAAAATCAATCAAGTTGTACTTGCTCGATCAATCCAAACCACCATCTAAGTTCATTCACCCTTCTCCTCAAATATATCAACAAATACACAACCTCCTTTTTTTCTAGCTCATTTTGAATCTCTTATGCTCATAATTTTTTATTTTTTTTTCTTTTCTGAGAGCTTATGAGAATTCTAATTATTTTGCTTTGAGCTTCTTTTTCACACATCTTTTCACCACTAATTTATATTTTCTTATCTCCATATCACAATCATTCCACCCATATACCACAACTCAAGACATGAGCGAAACCAATACTTCTTCTTAATCTCATAGACAAGGAAAGAAAAATTTTGTATAGGCTCAAAAGTGGCTAACTAGGGAAAATTCAATGTGAAGGGACAGTGTTTTGGGAATTGGGCTATCAAAGATGGCCTAAGATCATTTCCTAAACTTGTGCACACTATGCAGTCTCAACACAGAAAATAGGCAAGTTCTAGAGAAATAAAAACACACATGTGAATCTCACATCAAACGAAATAAAGGCTCAAAATTCTCACACAAGGGTTCAAAAATTTTCTTCCGCAGTCAATTTCAAATCAGCTCAATCAGCATGCAAGCACAAGTGTCAAATCAATCCTATCATGCGGTATTCTACATTCATGGGCATCTAACCACAATCACAATCAATTCAACTCAACCCTCAATCGATTCAACTCTCACAATCTCATTTGGGTTATTTCAAAACTCAAAAAGTTTCCCCACAAAATAGAATAAACTTAAAAATTAAGGCAAAATTTAAATACGGAAATCAGAATAAATAAAAGATAGAATGTTCCATCTCTTGTCCACATCCCCCCAAACTTATTTCCAACTCGAAGAGTGGAATAAGTTTGAAAATCAGACAATAGAGGGAACGATACCTGGTAGTTGATCTCAGACATCAACTTTTTATCCCCCGGAGTCTTCAGATATTGCACGGCGTGAATTGTTGCAGCTGGCACTTCTCGTCGATCGACTTGAAGCCTTATTGTGACCCTTGCTGTGGATCGAAGAGTATCACGCTGGACTGCTCGGCGTCGATCGACGCCAGGCTGCGTCGATCGACGTCGAGCCGATCTCCCAAATATTTTTTTTTTTTTTTTTCAATACTGCAAAACAACTGTTAGCAAAGAAATAAAAGCAGAAATTCGAAATAAATAAAACAAAACGAAAATTGAAAGGAAAATACGGAAAGGGTTGGGTTACCTCCCAACAAGTGCTTGATTTAACGTCGCAGCTCGATGATACCTCAAATCACTGCCAAGGAGGTCGGGTCCAGACTCGCCGACCTTTGGCATCCACCATGTAGACTTTCCGGTCTTTGATAATGGTGGTGAGCTCAGAAAAAGGTGGCATAGTTGACACTGCTACCCTATCGTTTCCTCGCTCCCACTCAATGGCAGTTGCTTCATCTTCTTCGGACTCATCCTCTTCTTCAGTAGTGGAGATTCGATAGCACTCCGCCTTCTTCTTGTTCTTGTCGATCACAAAGGTGATCCTCTCGTCATTTGCTCGGAGTGTGATCTCGCCGCCTCGACAGTCAATGAGAGCAGCGCTAGTGTCGAGAAACTCACGCCCCAAGATCATGGGCATATTCTCGTCCTCCTTCATCTCGTGCACCACGAAATCTGCAGGAAAAATGAGATGGCCCACACGAATGAGCACATCCTCTAGTATATCTTTTGGGCGGGACACAGACCGGTCCGCCATCTGCAGGGTGATTGTCGTGGGCCTCATCTCTCCGATGTTGAGATGCTTGTAGATGGAGTACGGCATCAGGTCGATACTGGCCCCAGTATCACATAGTACTCTCTCGAACGTGCGTCCCCCAATCTCAACCAGAATAGAGAAGCATCCAGGATCGCTTCTCTTGATGGGCACCTGCTTTTGAAGTAGCAGGCTGCACTGCTCGTGGATCTTCACCGTCTCGTTCTCCAAGAACTGCTTCTTTCCACTCATCAGTTTCCGTAGGTATTTCATGTACCCCGGGATTTCCTTCAGTGCTTCGATCAGCGGAATGTTGATGCTGACCTTCTTTTGATTCTCCACAAATCTGGAGAATTTCTCGTCCTCTTTCTGCTTTGCAAACCGCTGTGGGAAAGGCAAAGGAGGGAGCTGATCTTCAGACTGCTTCAACTTCGTGCCTGGAGCAGACTTTGACGTCGATCGAGGTAAGTCAGCGTCGATCGACGGGCCTCTGCCTACTGCGTCGATCAACGAGACAGGTCCGTCGATCGACGTGGAATCGTCTCCCGCACAGTTTTGCTCCTTTTCGCCTCCAGAATCGTCCGTAGCCATCTCGGGACCCTTGTAGCTCGTCCCAGACCTAAGAGTAACGGCTTTGCAGTCTTTTTGGGCCTTTGGGTTCACCTCCGTTGTGCTCGGAAGCTTTCCAGGCTTGTGTTGGTTGCCGAGTGTCGTGGCAATCTGGCTCAATTGCGTGTCCATCATCTGAAGGTGTTTTGTCATCAGCTTCATGTGGTCGGCCATCCCCTTCACTTCGGTTTCTACTTTCCCAAACCGGTTATCCGAGCTCTTGATGAATTTTTCGAGCGTCTCCTCTAGCCCGGATTTCTTCCTTTCCACAATTTCTCCTCCAGTACCTGCATCAAAACCAGGCGGAGGGTGTTCTGCAGCAGAAGGGTTAGCATAAGAAAAACCAGGGTGAGATCGCCCATGGTTGTACTGATACCCTTGATTGCCTCGGTAGTTATTGTGATAACCACAGCCAATGTAGTTCACCTCCGTACCGGCAGTTCCAGACGAACTGCTTGCACCCCTGTTGATGTAGTCAGCCTCCACGGGTACTATGGCCATGCTTGGCTCTGCAACAGCTGCAACTTGTGATGTGCCCAATTTTTCAATCTCCTCCCAGAGCTTTTTCACCTCAGCGACCACGTCGATTTCTAGCTTTGTCTCGACTGCTTTGACTGGTAGCTGCCTATCAGTTGGCCATTGGTGGCTATTCAGCGCCATATCAGCCAGCAACCTCATACTCTCTGCACCGCTCTTCTTCATCAGTATTCCTCCGGCAGATGCATCAACCAGTTCCTTCATGTGAGGGTTCAGTCCCTCATAAAAATGACACACTTGCATCTCCAGATCGATGCCATGTCCAGGACAGAGTCGTAGAAGCTCTTTGTATCTCTTCCAGGCCTCGTAGAGTGACTCGTCATACATCTGCTTGAAAGTGGTGATGGCAGCTTTCCTCTTCAACAGCAGGCTCGATGGGAAGTAATTGGTAAGGAACTCTGCTCGAAGCTCCTCCCATGTCCCGATCTGACTCTTATCCAGTCCAGCAAACCAAGATCGTGCCTCGTCTCTGAGTGAGAACGAGAACAGTCTCATCCTGATCACATCTTGGGTTACTCCGTTCTGCTTCACAATGTTACACACCTCAATGAATTGGTTGAGGTGAGTATAAGGATCTTCTACAGCTCTCCCCCCAAACTGGTTTTGCTGCACCATCTGAATAAGGCTTGTGCGCAGCTCGAAGTTGTTGGCATCAATGCCAATTCTGAATCCGGCCTCTGCTTGCTGTGGAAGAAATCGATCCAAGATGGACCTTTGCGGAACCACAATCTGCCTATTGTTCAACTCTGCCAGTCTTGCAGCTTTCTCCGCCTGAGCAGCCTGGGCTGCTTGAAGTTGTACTCTCAGCTGCTGCACTTCATTCACAAATTGCCTCTGCTCCTCGGGAGTCATATTTTGCAGAGGTGCTTCAGGATTCTCAGCCATCTCTCGTTGTTTTTCTTTTCCTTTCTTTTTGATTTTCCTGCAGGTTGCTTCAATTTCAGGGACAAGGGCTTCGAGTGTTTTTCCTTTGGCTCGCGTGTTCATGCACCTGCACAGGAAACAGGTAAAAAATCAGTTCAGCGTCGATCGACGTGGATTCACGTCGATCGACACAAAAGAGTGGTGGCGTCGATCGACGAAAGGTATCCGTCGATCGATGCAACAAAAATGATCGTCGTCGATCGACGACGCAGGTCCATCGATCGACGCGGGACACAGACTCGAAAACTCACACACGCACACGTACAGAAAATTAAAACTCAATCCAGCAAATCCCAGAACGAACAAGTAACAAGATAAAATCTAGCAATTCCCCGGCAACGGCGCCAATTTGATCACTGCTATTTCTAACAGATTAATTATAATAACAGCGGCAAATAAATTTGTAAACCCTAAGGTTATCGATCCAGGGGAATTGTGTGGGGAAACTATCCTATATACTAGCTATGATCCTAAGATTCATTGTTTGAGGAATTCAGAATCAGGGTTTTGTTTGGAAAATAAAGATAACAATACTTGAAAATTAAACGAGTTTTGGAAATCAAATTTAAAGGAGCACAGATTCTAGGGAAGAACTCTTATTATGGATAACATGTAGGAATCAATTAATTTAACAGGTGGAATACTGCAACAATGCTATATTTCCTTGTTTGGCAAATATAACCTAGATTACTAATTAGTGACTCATCTCCGCTCGGTCTCAAAGTACACCAAATTAGTCAATCCGATAAGCAAATCAGTTCAATTCCTACATCTAGTACATCTGTTTGGATAGTGTAGATCGTATGATGTATTCCTATTTCCACTATTAATATTCACCTCTCGGTCCTTCTATCAATAGCTAGACATCTAAATTAATCGTCACCTCTCGGTCCTTGAATTAATCTAGAATTGAAAATACACACAGGAATCATGAACCTAATTAATTAATCCTAACATGCATCCATAATAATATCAACCCCTAGAACCCGCTAGGGTTTCTAGCCACTCATCGCAGATAGAAATCCAAAAGAAAACATATTAAATTGCATAAACATAAAAGAACTTACAAGAAAATAAAGGGTTTCGTGTTTCCCAAGTCTCCAAACTCTAAAAACTCTAAAATATGATTGTATGCAATAGGGAATGCTGAAAAATCGAATTTACATAAGTATTTATAGTGGTGGATGCGTATCCTATCAAATCTAGGGCTAAAGATATGAATAAATCCATTTTTCCTCGAATTTTCGCTCCAGCAGACACCTCCGCGTCGATCGCTTCTGATTCACGTCGATCGATGGGAGTTCTTGGTCGCCGTCGATCGATGCCAAATGGCATCTGTCGACGCAGCTTTTCGCCCTCCTGCGCGGTCTCACGGTTTTGGTCATAACTTTCTCTCCCGAACTCCGATTGACCCGATTCCAGTTGCATTGGAAAGCTAAATCCATTGCCATGTGCCAATAGCTCGAATTCCTCTTGTGGACGAAATCGTCACTACTATTCTTACACGTCACTGCTTCCGGAACGGATTTCTCGTGAACTTAGGCCTAAAACCCTACAAAAACACCAAAACGCGCATAATACCACCTAATATAGACTCATGCACATAATATATATATAAACTCAATAAAACTACATAAAATAGTAGAAAATAATATAGATAAGCGAGTAAGATAATGTGTTTATCAAACCCCCCAAACTTGAACGTTTGATTGTCCTCAATCAATAGGCAAGAAGAAAGAATCAAAAGATCATGCGATTAAAGTGCAATGCCTCACAAGATCCATCACAGTCAAGAATCAAAAATTCACTATACACAAGCAATTTGAAAGAGACAGAAAATTTATCAACATTGGAAGAACTCACGGGAAGTGTATCGCTCAACTCTCAAGTGTTTAAGGAATAGATGAAAGCACTCAACAACATGTATGAAGAAATTTCTACCATAGGCTTGCAAATTTTCTAATATCTCCACTGCTAGAATGTGCACACAAGTCTAGAATCAAAAAGGACTTTCAATAGGTTGTAATGTAGGCTTTTGTGAGGGGTAGGAAAATATGGCCAAGTGACTAAAATCAATCAAGTTGTACTTGCTCGATCAATCCAAACCACCATCTAAGTTCATTCACCCTTCTCCTCAAATATATCAACAAATACACAACCTCCTTTTTTTCTAGCTCATTTTGAATCTCTTATGCTCATAATTTTTTATTTTTTTTTCTTTTCTGAGAGCTTATGAGAATTCTAATTATTTTGCTTTGAGCTTCTTTTTCACACATCTTTTCACCACTAATTTTTATTTTCTTATCTCCATATCACAATCATTCCACCCATATACCACAACTCAAGACATGAGCGAAACCAATACTTCTTCTTAATCTCATAGACAAGGAAAGAAAAATTTTGTATAGGCTCAAAAGTGGCTAACTAGGGAAAATTCAATGTGAAGGGACAGTGTTTTGGGAATTGGGCTATCAAAGATGGCCTAAGATCATTTCCTAAACTTGTGCACACTATGCAGTCTCAACACAGAAAATAGGCAAGTTCTAGAGAAATAAAAACACACATGTGAATCTCATATCAAACGAAATATAGGCTCAAAATTCTCACACAAGGGTTCAAAAATTTTCTTCCGCAGTCAATTTCAAATCAGCTCAATCAGCATGCAAGCACAAGTGTCAAATCAATCCTATCATGCGGTATTCTACATTCATGGGCATCTAACCACAATCACAATCAATTCAACTCAACCCTCAATCGATTCAACTCTCACAATCTCATTTGGGTTATTTCAAAACTCAAAAAGTTTCCCCACAAAATAGAATAAACTTAAAAATTAAGGCAAAATTTAAATACGGAAATCAGAATAAATAAAAGATAGAATGTTCCATCTCTTGTCCACATCCCCCCAAACTTATTTCCAACTCGAAGAGTGGAATAAGTTTGAAAATCAGACAAAAGAGGGAACGATACCTGGTAGTTGATCTCAGACATTAACTTTTTATCCCCCGGAGTCTTCAGATATTGCACGGCGTGAATTGTTGCAGCTGGCACTTCTCGTCGATCGACTTGAAGCCTTCTTGTGACCCTTGCTGTGGATCGAAGAGTATCACGCTGGGCTGCTCGGCGTCGATCCACGCCAGGCAGCGTCGATCGACGTCGAGCCGATCTCCCAAATATTTTTTTATTTTTTTTTTCAATACTGCAAAACAACTGTTAGCAAAGAAATAAAAGCAGAAATTCGAAATAAATAAAACAAAACGAAAATTGAAAGGAAAATACGGAAAGGGTTGGGTTACCTCCCAACAAGTGCTTGATTTAACGTCACAGCTCGACGATACCTCAAATCACTGCCAAGGAGGTCGGGTCCAGACTCACCGACCTTTGGCATCCACCATGTAGACTTTCCGGTCTTTGATAATGGTGGTGAGCTCAGAAAAAGGTGGCATAGTTGACACTGCTACCCTATCGTTTCCTCGCTCCCACTCAATGGCAGCTGCTTCATCTTCTTCGGACTCATCCTCTTCTTCAGTAGTGGAGATTCGATAGCACTCCGCCTTCTTCTTGTTCTTGTCGATCACAAAGGTGATCCTCTCGTCATTTGCTCGGAGTGTGATCTCGCCGCCTCGACAGTCAATGAGAGCAGCGCTAGTGTCGAGAAACTCACGCCCCAAGATCATGGGCATATTCTCGTCCTCCTTCATCTCGTGCACCACGAAATCTGCAGGAAAAATGAGATGGCCCACACGAATGAGCACATCCTCAAGTATATCTTTTGGGCGGGACACAGACCGGTCCGCCATCTGCAGGGTGATTGTCGTGGGCCTCATCTCTCCGATGTTGAGACGCTTGTAGATGGAGTACGGCATCAGGTTGATACTGGTCCCAGTATCACATAGTACTCTCTCAAACGTGCGTCCCCCAATCTCAACCAGAATAGAGAAGCATCCAGGATCGCTTCTCTTGATGGGCACCTGCTTTTGAAGTAGCAGGCTGCACTGCTCGTGGATCTTCACCGTCTCGTTCTCCAAGAACTGCTTCTTTCCACTCATCAGTTTCCGAAGGTATTTCATGTACCCCGGGATTTCCTTCAGTGCTTCGATCAGCGGAATGTTGATGCTGACCTTCTTTAGATTCTCCACAAATCTGGAGAATTTCTCGTCCTCTTTCTGCTTTGCAAACCGCTGTGGGAAAGGCAAAGGAGGGAGCTGATCTTCAGACTGCTTCAACTTCGTGCCTGGAGCAGACTTTGACGTCGATCGAGGTAAGTCAGCGTCGATCGACGGGCCTCTGCCTACTGCGTCGATCAACGAGGCAGGTCCGTCGATCGATGTGGAATCGTCTCCCGCACAGTTTTGCTCCTTTTTGCCACCAAAATCGTCCGTAGCCATCTCGGGACCCTTGTAGCTCGTCCCAGACCTCAGAGTAACGGCTTTGCAGTCTTTTTGGGCCTTTGGGTTCACCTCCGTTGTGCTCGGAAGCTTTCCAGGCTTGTGTTGGTTGCCGAGTGTCGTGGCAATCTGGCTCAATTGCGTGTCCATCATCTGAAGGTGTTTTGTCATCAGCTTCATGTGGTCGACCATCCCCTTCACTTCGGTTTCTACTTTCCCAAACCGGTTATCCGAGCTCTTGATGAATTTTTCAAGCGTCTCCTCTAGCACGGATTTCTTCCTTTCCACAATTTCTCCTCCAGTACCTGCATCAAAACCAGGCGGAGGGTGTTCTGCAGCAGAAGGGTTAGCATAAGAAAAACCAGGGTGAGATCGCCCATGGTTGTACTGATACCCTTGATTGCCTCGGTAGTTATTGTGATAACCACCGCCAATGTAGTTCACCTCCGTACCGGCAGTTCCAGACGAACTGCTTGCACCTCTGTTGATGTAGTCAGCCTCCACGGGTACTATGGCCATGCTTGGCTCTGCAACAGCTGCAACTTGTGATGTGCCCAATTTTTCAATCTCCTCCCGGAGCTTTTTCACCTCAGCGACCACGTCGATTTCTAGCTTTGTCTTGACTACTTTGACTGGTAGCTGCCTATCAGTTGGCCATTGGTGGCTATTCAGCGCCATATCAGCCAGCAACCTCATACTCTCTGCACCGCTCTTCTTCATCAGTATTCCTCCGGCAGATGCATCAACCAGTTCCTTCATGTGAGGGTTCAGTCCCTCATAAAAATGACACACTTGCATCTCCAGATCGATGCCATGTCCAGGACAGAGTCGTAGAAGCTCTTTGTATCTCTTCCAGGCCTCGTAGAGTGACTCGTCATACATCTGCTTGAAAGTGGTGATGGCAGCTTTCCTCTTCAACAGCAGGCTCGGTGGGAAGTAATTGGTAAGGAACTCTGCTCGAAGCTCCTCCCATGTCCCGATCTGACTCTTATCCAGTCCAGCAAACCAAGACCGTGCCTCGTCTCTGAGTGAGAACGAGAACAGTCTCATCCTGATCACATCTTGGGTTACTCCGTTCTGCTTCACAGTGTTACACACCTCAATGAATTGGTTGAGGTGAGTATAAGGATCTTCTACAGCTCTCCCCCCAAACTGGTTTTGTTGCACCATCTGAATAAGGCTTGTGCGCAGCTCGAAGTTGTTGGCATCAATGCCAATTCTGAATCCGGCCTCTGCTTGCTGTGGAAGAAATCGATCCAAGATGGACCATTGCGGAACCACAATCTGCCTAATGTTCAACTCTGGTGGAACTGCAAGATCTCCATCTTTTTCTGAATAATCACTGACGGTGGGAAGAATGCGCCGAGGAACTCTGTTCGGAGATCAGCCCATGTCTGAATGTTGGTGCAGTCCAAAGCGGTGAACCAAGTTCGCGCCTGATCCCTAAGTGAGAAGGGGAACAGACGAAGCCGGATCACATCCTGAGAGACTCCATTCTGCTTGATGGTATCACACACCTCCACGAACATCCTGAGGTGGGTGTACGGATCCTCCACTGCTCGGCCCCCAAATTGGTTCTGCTGAACCGTCTGAATCAAGCCGGTCTTGAGTTCAAAGTTATTGGCAGCGATGCCAATAACAAATCCCTCAGTCCCGGGCTGTGGTCTGTACTTCTTGGCCATTGCATTGGGGTCCTCATCGTCGGAATCGTCTGGGCGGCGCCTTTCTCTCTCTCTTCTTTCGGCCTCACGCCTGTCAGCTTCCCTTTCTGCCATGAGCTGCTTGATGATGTCCTTCATCTCAGTGACTTCTTGGACAAGTAATGTGGCACTCTCTTGAGTGATGAGTTGTGTGTCGGGATCCTCCAAAGGTGGCATATCATCCATGACTGTGCTTGTGCTTTGTTTTTCCTTGCTTTTTCTCTTCCGGACAGTAGCCTCGATTTCTGGATCAAAAATCTCGAGTGGCTTACCTTGGGCCCTTGTGTTCATAAACCTGCAACCAAAACAGCAAAAACTTGAAAATCAGAAGCAGTGTCAATCGACAGAGGGCCTGTCGATCGACACAAAGGTTCCTGCTTCTGTTTCGGTCGACAGGAAGTCTGTCGGTCGAAACAGAGGCCGAAAACTGGAAAAAAAACTGAACAGGGAAAACACAAAAATCAAACACCAAAAACCAAAATCAACAAACCAAAAACGAAATTAAAATAAAATTACAGCCTCAATCCATCAGAACTAAAAATAAACTAATATTTAGATTAATCTGACAATTCCCCGGCAACGGCGCCAATTTGATAACTGCAGTAAAGCGGTTAAGCAAATAATATTTTTACACCCAAGGGTGGTCGATCCCACAGGGAATGTGCAACGATAAATCCAAAGTACTAGCTATAATTCTTAGAACATAGAAGTTTGAGGAATTTGAAAACTGGGGTTTTGTTTGTGAATTAAAGATGACAATGCGATAAAATAAAGGGTTTTGAAAACAATAAAGAAAAGCACAGATCCTAGGGCAGATAATCTAATCATCAACATGCAAATATCAATCAACTCAGCAATGGGGAAAACATAGATTTTGATGGATTAAATTCCTTGGTCAGGCAATTAAATCCTAGATTATTAATTAGTGACTATCTCCTCTCGGTCTCAAGAACACCAAATTAATCAATCTCAATAATTATCTAATTATTCCTATGTAGGTTTCTTCCTTTTGAGACAGAAAACAAACACAATTAATTCTCTCTTCCTGTTAATAATTTTCATCTCTCGATCCATCAATTATTAACTATAAACCTAGATCTCAATTCACCTCTCGGTCCTTCTTTTAATATAGATTATTAAATTAAATCAGAGAATTAATCCATGCTATATGAGTTGATATCAATTAAACATGCATCAGAAAAGAAATCATAACCCTAGAACCTGTTTAGGGTTCTAGCCACAAAACATGACTAGAATAATTAAAAACATTAAATTAATTCACTTACAAATAAAGAGGAACCTTGAATGTCTTGTAAAAACTCCAAAGCTCAATTGTTATAAGTGTAATAATGCATAAAAGATGTCTGATTTTCGTGCCTGAAAGTTCTAATTTATAGAGGGGGAAAAAGACCTAATTTGAGTATTGAGTCAAAATAGCAAAAACTGCCAAAACAGGCCCAAAATAGCTTTTTCGGGCTTCTGTGTCGCTCGACAGAGGGAATTTCGATCGACAGGAATCCTGTCGGTCGACAGAAATCCTGTCTCTCGACACGGATGCATCTGTCTGCGCAGTCTCACGGTTTTGGCCATAACTTCCTCTCCCGAACTCCGATTGACCCGATTCCAGTTGCGTTGGAAAGCTAATTCAAAGATCTTTCCATCCATGTGCTCTATTAGCTCAGATTCCATCTGTGGAAGAAGTCGTGACTGTTCCTTTGAACATCATCTGCTTTCGGTACGGGTTTCTAATGAATTTGGCCTAAAACTTGCAAAATTCACCCATCAAAGGCATAACACCCTCTAAAGTAGACTCATGCACAAAAATAAGTAAAAACATAATGTAAAACACTTGAAACAATGGAGAAAAATATAGATAAGTGAGTATAAATATGAGCTTATCAAACCCCCCAAACTTGAATATTAGATTGTCCTCAATCGAAGAAAAGAAGAAAGAAATCTCAAGCAGTTGAAAGTGCAATGCCTCACAAGATTCATCACAATCAAGGTTCATCAATCCACATCACACAAGCAATTGAAAGAGATAAGATATTCATCAACTTCGGAAGACTCACGGAAAGTGTATCGCTCATCACACTCAAGTGTTTGGGTTTCAAATGAAAGCACTCACAACATGTATGAAGAAATTTCTACCATAGGCTTGCAAGAGTTCTAAAATCTCCACTGCTTATTTGTGCACACAATTCAAGAATCAAAAAGGACTTTTGATAAGGTTGTAATGTAGGCTTTTTGTGAAAGGTAGGGAAATATGGTCAAGTGACAAAAAATCCATCAAGTGGCCAACTCAATAAATTAAAACCACCATCTATGAACATCCACCAATCTCCTAAAAATTTCAACACAAATCAAGGCTCATTTTTTCTAGTCCTTTTATGCTCTTAAAAATTTTTGTTTAATGATTTGAGCTTATAAGGACACTACTTTTTTTTTTTTTTTTTTTTTTTTAGAGCCCAACCTTCTTTTGCTCACCAATCTAAAATTTTCCCATCCACTCATAACAATTATCCTTATTTCACCCAAATCCTATAGACAGGATACAATTCACCTTTTTCATAGCACTATCTCATAGACAAAATAGAACTACAATGTTTTTCTTAACTCATAGACCAAGAAAGAAAAAGTAACAGGCTCATAGGGGCTAATCTAGGGATAAAATATAACAAGGGACATTGTTTAGGATAATTTGGCTAACAAAGATGGCCTAAGATCATTTTCTATCCTTGTGCACACTATGCAGTCTCAAAACAGAACAAAAGCAAGTTCTAGAGAAACGAAAACATACATGCGAATCTCTCATGAACAAATAAAGGCTCAAAAACTCACTTGGTTTCAAATTTTCTTCCTTAGTCAATTTCAATCCACTCAAACATCATGCAAGTGTAAGTTTCAATTAGACCCTATCATGCGGTATTCTACATTCATAGACAAATCAACCACAATCGAAATCAACTCAACTAATCAAAGATCGATTCCAAACATTGCATATAATGCTAGAGAGTTCAATTACTTAAAGATTTTCCTCACATACTATCTATATATATATTTTTTTTAATTATTTGCAAAAATTAAACACACCAAATCAAATAAATGCAATAAAAACAAAGCAAGTAAAGGGATAGAAAGTTCGAATTTCTTGTCCACATCCCCCCAAACTTATTTCGAACTCGGAGAGTAAGAAAAAGTTTGAAAATCAGATAAGAAACAGAACTGTACCGGACTGTCGATCTCAGACATCGACGTTTTTATCCACCCGAGGAAGTCAGCGCTGCGCGACGAAGATTTGGGGCTGCTAGCACTCTGCGTCGATCGACAGAGAGCCTGTCGATCGACACAGAGCCTTCTGTCGACTGCTGTGTTTGTCGAACTAAGAGGTCTCCGTGCGCCATGCCTCTGCGTCGATCGACAGCCGGTCTGTCGATCGAAACAGAGGTAATTCCTCCAAAATTTTCTCCTTTTTTTTTTTTTTTTTTTCAAAATTGAACAACTAAACCAATAACAAAGTAAAGGCAGAAAATAAAAATAAACAACTACGAAATTTGAAAGGAATTGAAATAAAAACAAATAAC
The DNA here is from genome assembly GCA_026898455.1 of Plectranthus barbatus. Taxonomy (NCBI): domain Eukaryota; kingdom Viridiplantae; phylum Streptophyta; class Magnoliopsida; order Lamiales; family Lamiaceae; genus Plectranthus; species Plectranthus barbatus. The sequence goes on along the minus strand of JAPKLW010005497.1, from coordinate 2,063 downwards.
AGTTGGGTTACCTCCCAACAAGTGCTTTAGTTAACGTCGTAGCTCGACGATACCTATCTTCAGAACCAGGGCGGGCTAGTTCGCACTCGCCTCCCATGAGAATCCACCATATAGACCCACCGATCTTGGATGACAGCAGTGAGCTCGGGAAGAGACGGTGTAATTGACAATTTTGCCGACTCGTTCCCTCGCTCCCATCTTTGAGCGGCTTGGTCTTCTTTGAACTCCTCACTTGCTTCTTCTTCTTCTTCCTCAGCTGCTTCCTCCCGGAATGTGATTCTGAAGCATTTGGATTGTTGCCGGCTTGTGTCGAGCTTGAATGTGATCCTTTCCTCATTTGCTCGAAGCGTGATCTCCCCACCACGACAATCAATCAGCGCAGCACTAGTGTCTAGGAATTCCCTTCCCAAGATGAGGGGTGTACTGCCATCTTCCTTCATATCCAAGACTACAAAATCTGCAGGAAAAATTAGATGACCCACACGAATGAGAACATCCTCAATTATACCTTTCGGGCGAGACACAGATCGGTCTGCCATCTGCAAAGTAATTGTAGTCGGCCTCAACTCTCCAATCTTGAGGCGCTGGAAGATAGAGAAGGGCATTAGGTTGATGCTGGCACCAGTGTCGCACAGCACCTTCTCGAACTTGAATCCCCCGATCTCAACTGGGATGGTGAAACAGCCTGGATCACTTCTCTTGACTGGAAGTTTCTTCTGTAGGACCATGCTGCACTGCTCATGAAGCTTCACGGTTGCATTCTCCACAAAGTGTTTCTTCGATCTCATCAGCTTCCGGAGATATCTCATGTAACCTGGAATTTCAGAAAGAGCTTCGATTAATGGAATATTAATGCTTACCTTCTTCAAGTTCTCAACAAAGCGAGAGAACTTGGAATCCTCTTTCTGCTTGGCGAATCTCTGAGGAAATGGCATCGGAGGTGGTCTGGCAGCATTGGAAGTGGATGAATGCTGCTGAGAGTGCTGATGTGTCGACTGGCCTTTGTTCTGGTCTGCCTGTCGATCGACATGGGGTGTGTCGATCGACACACCCTCTGCAGTTCTGTCGATCTCCTCATCTGAATCTGTGTCGACTGCCTCTTCTGGGTCTCTGTGTCGATCGACAGGAATCCTGTCGATCAAAACAGAGGCCGGCTCTGCTGGGTCTGCTTCTTTTCTCCCCCCAAACTTGCTTTGGGGCATGCTCGGACCTTTATAGCTCTTTCCGGACCTCAGCTTCACAGCTTTGCAATCTTTCCGGTACTTGGGATTTGCCTCAGTGGTGCTGGGCAACTTTCCTGGAGTATGTTGTATCCCGATGGTGGTAGCAATTTGGCTCATTTGAGTTTCAAGGATCTTGGCGTGCTTGTCAAACATGTCCATCTTGGAGTGGACTCCTTCCACTTCTTTCTCAATTTTCCCCATTCTGTGGTCCGAAGCCTTGATGAAATTCTTCAGCACTTCGTCGAGGCTATCCTTCTTCTTCTCCACAATCTCGCCATTTTGCACATCAAAATCAGGAGGTGGTTGTTCGGCAGCTTCAGGCTGAGAGTAGGAGAAGCCTGGATGAGGTCTAGGATGGTAGTGTTGGTATCCCCCTTGCCGGTACTGATTCTGGTAGCCACCACGATTCATGTAGTTCACGTCGGCGATAGGGTCAACCTGTGCGACAGAAACAGAAGCAGAAGTAGTTAGTTTTTCAACCTCCCCCTTGAGCTTCTCAACCTCTTTCTTCAATGTGTCATCCTCCTTTGCCTCGATAGCTCGGATTTGTGGCCTCCTTGGATTCCCCCATTGTTGATCATGTAGGGACATCTTTTTGAACAGCTTCAGAGCCTTTTCTGGTGACTTGCTCATCAATGAACCTCCAGCTGCATAGTCCACCGACTTCTGGCTTTCCTCGGTCAATCCTCTATAGAAGATATGAGCCTGCTCCTCAGTATCAACTCCATGGCCTGGGCAGCTCCTCAACAACTCATTCCACCTTCTCCAAACTTCGAACATAGACTCATCCATTCTCTGGTGGAACTGCAAGATCTCCATCTTTTTCTGAATAATCACTGA
>JAPKLW010005496.1:0-17690 GCA_026898455.1 Plectranthus barbatus | reverse complement strand
ACTGCGCAGTCAAAAGCAATCTCGCGACCAATCAGCGTGTGCCATGTCAGCTACACGCACCATCCCACGTCAGCACGACCACGCACGTCGCTACAGGGAATCGTGACTGCTGATGACCGTCGATCCTCACTTTTGACGAATTCATCTCGTCCATCCATCCCAGCATGGCACCAGTATAAATAGCTGTTATTCGTGATCGAAAAAACTCTTATCATTCCTTCAAATTTTTCGAACATTTTTTTTCCGTTCATCTTCCTTAAAATTTCCGAATACTTATTCCCTGAAAACATGGCATCTTCATCCAACCCCGCTGCTGATAAATCATCCTCTTCCACTGAGTCTTTGGATCTAGACTTACCATTAGCCGAATCACACATGCCTACCTTCACTGGCATTGTGAAAGAAGAAGACATAGATTATACCTACCCTTTCAACAAGCTTGTTCAGTTGAACAAAAAGGCCACCCAACATCTCCTTTCTAACTCCCAGATCAGAGCCGCCCAAGTCCAGAAGGAGAAGATTTTGAACGACAAACTGGCCGAGAAGCATTACGGCGAAGAGCTCATGGAAATGATCGACCATGAGCAGCTCCGACCATACTTGACGGCAACCCCCAGGAACTTCCACCCACATATGGTCGCCGAGTTCTATGCTCGCGCGGTGATAGCTGACGACAGGAAATCCTTCACCACGTCGGTGTTCGGACACCTGATCACCATCGACGTAGAGTACCTAGCCAACCTCTTTGGGCTGAGGAGTACTGGTGAGGAGGTGGCGACGTATTACAAGGATGATACGGTGGAGTTCAGGCGGAGGTGGACTGAATGGAAGAAGGAGGGGGTGACTATCTTCAAGACTGGCATGAAGAAGTCAGAGATGGACGAATACTGGCAGATGGTATGCGACATTGTGGTGCGCATGCTCCAGTGCGAGGTCGGCTCCTATGCCGAACTAAGCTTAAAGAAGTTCTCCGTTATGTGCGCCCTGGTGGATGGCGTATATGGAAACTGGGCCGAGTTCATTTTCGGCCGGCTGCTGGAGAATGTGGAGAAGAACTGCACAGTCAAGACTGACGGCAGGTTCCTCCATGCAGTGTCTTTTGGCCTGCGAATCAGCCACATTCTGGAGGTGGAGATGGGGGACCGAATCGACCAAGGGGAGCAACTGGTCGGGTCCGACTTTATCCCAGTCACCAGGGTCAAACTTCCTGGCCCAGACTACAAGAAGCCTCAACGGCTGAGAGGCAAGAAGGCTGTGGACCCTGCTGACCAAGTTTCTGAGGAGGAGTTAGAACCAGTAGATGAGGCCGTGCCAGCTGTAGCTCTTCCGCTGACAGCTGAGGCGAAGGCAGAAATGAAGAGGAAGTATGAGGTGGAATCCTCATTTCTCGAGATGGAGCAAGCAGTGACTGGGTCATCAGCTCAGGTGCCAGTCACCAGGACACCTCCTAAGAAGAAGCCCAAGTTGCACCAGTCCCAGCAGCCCCAGCCAGCTGTCATCTATGCTCCAGAATCAAAGAAGATATCTATACCAGTCAAGAAGTCCATCCTTGGACTGACTGAGGAGGAGACGATAGATAGAATGACCAGGAAAAGGAAGAGAATCAAGACGAAAGCTCAAAAGCTGGTGGAGCAAGCTAAGAGGGACCACAATGCTTCTATTGTGAGGAAGAAGCAAGCAAAGGCAAGGCTGAAGGCTTTGGCCGACCAGCGAAAGAGGGAGGCTGAGCTGGCAGCCCGCTATGAAGCCTTTGCTAGGATAAAGGCTGAGCACGAATCCCGTCGTCAGGCACAGCTGGCGGAGCAAATGCAACAAGTTGCCAAGGGCAAATGGGCTGTTGCCCAGACTTCAAGTGCTGTGCCACCAGCACTAGCTCCGGGCCAGATCCTACCAGATGAATCTTTTACGCGCCTGTTGGACATGGGATCGGAGGACGTGTTTTCCCTGGTTGAAAGTTATCAACCAGAAGAGGATGTGGTTCAAGTCCCACTGGCCGCGCAAGGGGGTGCCAGTGGAGGAGTTGTTGAGCGGGCGACCACCCCGGAAAAACTGGCGAGTTTCTCTGATATGAGCTCTGACTCAGAGGTTGAGCCGGAGCCCAAATTACATGTGGAGGAAGCAGCTGATATGGAGACTGCTGGTGACGTCGCTGATGAGCAACCTTCGCCAGTCATCATCATTCCCGACGAGGAATCGCCACCAGTAGTGCAGCACTCCAGGGTACAAAGGATGGAGCCCAGGGATCTATTCCCTAATTTTGAAGCTGAGGCTCGTCTTCCTACCAGTCGTCCACAAGCCTCAGAAGCATCTACATCTTCTGGACGACCAGCAGCATCTACACCAGCATCAGCACTACGTGTGAGATCAGAAAAGAGGTCTTACATGTTAGGTATCCATTTTCACTCACTCATCGATGAGGATACCCATCGTGCTAGGGTGACAGGGATTCACAGGTGGGAGCACCGTGGGGATCTGGCGTTCCATAATTCAAGAGTGCCGGAGCCTTCAGCATTCTACATTATCCCCACCAGCGGTCTCCCCCACCAATCAATATACGCTTCAAGAATCTACGACTGGTGCCTGCCCCTGCATCCAGTGGAGTACTTCAACCTCTCTCTCTATGAGTATGCTGAGAACATCACAGCCGAGGTGGAGAGGGCTGTTGATGAGGAGTTGATCACCAGGTATGGGGACCTGAGTGACATTTTTGATGCCGAACTCTTTCTGGAGTTCCGGCGATGGAGGATCTTTGACTGGTGCCAACGCCAGTTAAATGTGGAGAAGAAGGCGGTCTTGTATGCCAGGCTTGGGCTTGGATACTGGCGATCAGAGGAGGCATGGGCCAACGAATTCATGGGCACTGAAGCTGACGGCCACCATCAGTTGTCGATTAGGCGAATCAAGCACCGACTGAGGAAGATTGCTCTTTACCGACAACTGACTGGGACTTCAGGCCTTCCATCCAAAATGGTCAAGTTACCATTTCTCCAGTTCCAAAGCACCAGCCGTGGGTACCAGCTGATCTATGATCTCAGATGCATAAAGGTACTCGTCTCTCTCCCCCGGATCCCTCCCTATTTTGCTGTTCTATTTGATATGGCTGCCAGCGCTCTGCTGGTAGACCACATTGTGGAGGAGGATCCCTCCAGAGATAGGTGGCTGACCACTGCCGTCCCCACTGTTCCAATGGTCGTGGGCGATCTTGCCCCATATCATATGGACTGGCAGCTGGTGGTTTTCACAGCCCCACCTGTTTTTGTACAAGGCCCGCCAGCACCAGCCGAGGTGCTCGCGGAGGAGCCAGCATCAGCCGAGGTGCCCGCGGAGGAGTTCGCCCCAGTGGAGGTACCAGCTGAGTCTGCACCAGAGATGGCTGATACCGCACCTGATGTGCCTTCCACTTCCATGGAAGTATCAGCGGAGCCACTCTCTGAAATTCATCCTCCTGCGCATCTTCTTGCCTACATTGACGCCAAGATGGATCAACGTCTCGCCACCTTCCGAACTGAAGTCGCGCAACAATTGGAATCTGTCACCACAGGTGTTTCCACCTTTTTGGCGCGGATCCAAGAGGGGGAAAGGGCGCGAGCACTGGCTGAAGAGGAGAGAGCCAGAATTGCTGAGGAGGAGAGGCGCCTTGCAGCTGAAGAGAGGAGAATTGCTGCTGAAGAGAGGCTGAAGAGAGAACAAGAAATGGCCGCACTTACTGAGATCCTGAAGTCCTTAACCAGTGCTCGGACTCAGTCACCAGGATCATCTTCCAAGCCATAGTCTAGTCTCTTTATGTTTTTGTAAGTAAATCAGTTAGACTAGTCAGTTATCATTCACTGTACATGTAATTGCTAAATCTCTAATGGAATGTTAACTGACAAGTTGATGACAATCTCTTATTGTCCAACAATTGTCTAACTTTTTACTTACCAGCTGAATTTACACATCCAGTGTAATCAGCACCAGCACTCGTCTTGCATGTTTTAAATTTATTTACATGCTTATCCTTTGCTCAGATTTTAATTTCCATATTTTTTAAAACGAGCATTATCTCTCCTAGTTTGAGGGGGAAGATTTTTAGTTAGAGCTGATGTTGAGGAAGTAATTTCGTGGGTTTAGATCTGATAGGTGTCACTTGTAAAACCCTGAAATCCTTTGTAACTTTCCTCATCAGCTGAGTGCTCGCTGGTTAGGCTTTGATCGCACCAAAAAGGGGGAAATTGTTGGGAAATCTGTCTAAGGTTTCCTCCCCCAGTAGCTTACTTGTTTAGATTATAGTTTTGGTGGATCAAATCCTAAGTCCTACCAGCGTCAGTTGTCTCTACATAGCTCTAGTCTTATATGTAAAGTCCTGTTTAGGTCTTTGTGTTGTAAGTCGCAGCTGATCAAGACTCATGCTGACACTGTTCACCAGCATGAGAAACGCTTACCACTGGCTACTGTTCACCAGTTGGGAAAAGTTTCATCAGCAAGCGACTGACGAAGACTCGTGCTGACACTGTTCACCAGCATGAGAAGCGCTTATGACTGGCCACTGTTCACCAGTTGGGAAGGGTTTCATCAGCAGGCGGCTGACAAACCTTACCAGCAGAATACGTGTTCTTGCTTACACTATTCACCAGCGGTGATTTCACCAGTCATGGGAGATTCCGAAAATAGTTAACATCCAGAGATTTGGTAGACTTAGATGATGCCAAGGCAAGTCACCAGCAGAGATTGCCAGCACAAGATCACCAGTATGATCTACCAGTCAGATGTTACCAGCAGAATTCCAGATTCTCTCTCCCCGCGTAGTAGAGACAAAAAGAAGATTCTCTGAGGAATCGACTGACAAAGTATGACTTTAAGAAAGGATAACCTAAAGTCTATCAGTCACAAGACGCCAGTCTTATTCCTCGGACTGACAGAGAGAGCCGTTCTGACACAAAGAGATCTGTGTCAGATAAAGCGGTCTTAGGTATGGATCTTTTCCGAAAAAGCATACCTGCCGTCGTCAGAAGGACATCCGAGGTCTGACACCTTTCCGGATGCGTCCAAACGGCTAGAAAGTTTGAATCGGTTCCTGCGGCTATAAATACGTCGCAACCACCAACATTCAAATTATTCCACTCATCTGCTCAACCACCGAAAGAACTGAAATTATTGCAAAATCGCATAAATTACTTTCGAGGCTTTTCATAAAGCTTTCCGTGTGTTGATTTATCAAACATGAGACTTCAAGCTTTAAGCTTGTAAGTTAAAGATCTCACTTGGTGTTCTTTCTCCTTCGAGAGAGTTCACAGCAGCTCCTGTGCTTACCAGCACTTGAGTTATTACGGGCATTCTGCCATAGAGACTGTTACGTTCTTGGGAGAACTAAAACACCTAGCTAGCTGTGGAGGTTGAAGTGACGTGCTCGCACTCCATTAGCTGAGGAGAGTTGAAGAAGGATCCAGGACCGGGAGCGGTTGATCTAGTGAACTGGTGGACGAGGCATTCACCAGCTAGAGATAGATCTTAGGAGACCTGTACCTGATTACTCTTAGTGGAATTTCCAGTGCTTCGACTGGAGAGTGGACGTAGATCGATTGATCGAACCACTATAAAAATCCTTTGTTATTTATCAGCTTTCTGTCTTTCATTCATATTTTAAACCCAGCACTCAAGTGCCGGAGTATATCCTGAAACTGATATATAACTGTGCAAACAAGGCTAAATATTCTAAGTTTTGAATCACCAGCTGACAGGTCTCAATTGTCAGCTGTGTACTGAGTAACCAGCACCAGCTGACCAGTTGCCAGTTGTCAGCTGTGTGTAAGTAGCGTGCAAGAAAACACTTAACATTATTTCCGCTGCGTAACGTTTTATACTCTGAAAAACCGGGACCAACAGTGTCGATGACTACTTATTCTTTATTGTTGAAAGAGGTGGCAGTGCTATGTGGAAACCTTAGCTGCGACCAAGGCTCGACGATCGGCACACCCAGCATGTCGGCCCTTCGATTTATAATCCTGGCTGCCACCCATTTCTAAACCGTAGTTGTGGGCCTCTCCATTCTCTCAGCCACCGCATTTGCGGTTGAGGGATTTCCAACGTGAGCTGCACGAGCTGAGGTGAGCGAGCCGACTGGCGATGGTGAAGAGGTTTGCCGCACAGAGGTGGGTGACTATCTGGTCGTGAGTAGTGGGTTGCAGGCGCGTGCAAACTCAGTATGCAGCTGCTGTAGTGCGAGTTTGGCGATGGTTTTGATGTTGGTGGTTTGCAACTCCGGGGGCAGTCCAACGGCGTGTTATCTGGCGGCGGTTTCCGGTGGTGGCAGCGGCTGGAAAGTGGCAACAATTTAATTTTATTTTTCATAAATTAGGGTTTAGGTTTGATCGGGCTGGTAGGCAAGCCCAACGGCCCGGAGGCAACCCGAAGTTTTGAAAAATTAGGGCTTCTGTATTTTAGGCCCAGTCTGGACCTGAAATTCTAAACCTAGCCCAAGCTGCAGTTCATTCAACCCGATTTCAAATTTCAACAAAGAATTGAAGGCCCAGAAATTTGAATAATTATTTGAAGATCTGTATATTCCAAACTCGTGTAATAAAATACGTATATATGTAGGTATCACATCTTTAGGGTCATGGGACATTTTATTTTATGTTAATTGTTCTTGTATGATGTGGTGAATTCTTTGCACACTAAGCATGTTAGGAAAAAATAGGAAAGCATAATTTAATTGCTTTATTATTTTAGCATGCTTATTTGTTTTATTTTATGTATTGAATTATTTTTATATATTCCAGAAATCATACTACATATGATGGAATTTTAGCAATAATATAATTTATAGTAGCATAAACTAAGTATCTACGCAAACAACCTTTTGAAATAAAAATACTAAGCAAGAGGTTTTTTAAATAAAATCAAGAAATCAACAAAGCGATCTCTAATCGGATGTGAATAATAGAGTGAGTAGGCGTCAACATGTATAGCATGCTTGTTTTTATTATTCATAAGTTCTAATGGATGAGATTTCTAAATAAAACATTTAATTTATGTGAGAAGTGAGAGCATTTGCATAAACATCTATATATGTAGCTTGCGTATTTGGTTTCTCATAAGTTCTCTAGGATTGAATTAAATGAGATAACGAAAGAGAGAAAATCATGCGTCTTGGGCCTAGTGTGTAAGATAAATCGATTTTCATGACTTGAGTTTGCATTGTGGTTATTTGCTTAGATGTTATCCAACGTATAACTCATTTGTGATGTCCCTGCTAAGTAGGATAATATGGTCTAAGTTTATCTCCGATTATTAATTCCATTTGTTTAAGACAATTGACAAGGATTGGAATTAAAGGACTGGAATTGAAAGATACAGTCTGGTTGAGTGGTTTTATTGTAAACATCCACATGTGTGACTTGCAATAAAATTACTTAGGCCATTGGAGGAAACCGTTGTATTAAAGGTTTATCGAAAGGTTGCAATACTAATTTGTTTCAATATTCTGCTTGTATGTTCTTTCTTTGATCGTTAATTGTTTCAGATATATTAATATAAACTTTTCCTATTTTACTCTTACTCAATATTTATTATTTGTGGAGGCACTCCCTTTATTTTACCTAGAAATAATAGTAAAGATAATAATATATGGAGAAGAATATGCATGATCTATGATTCATATGATCTGATAAAATTGAAATTGAGATTGAGAAGCTCGTCCCTAAATAATAGGAATCAACTATAACCAACTCCTATAAAGCAGCGAAGTATATATAGCATTAATATGTATGTGTCAGACTTGGATGTTAAACATAGAAATGTTTAACATCCGAAATCTCTGACACTTTCACAATACGATTTCCATAAATTTATTACTATTGTAAATTTTCCAATAATTATATTTGCTTTTCACCTTGAGGGCTTGAAGAGTAAATATATAATGTAAATTCAAATTATTATAAATCTTTGTATCTATTTACTTCATGTTTGTTATCTGATACTTCTAATTTAAGAAGAAAAAAAATGTTTGAACGGTGAAATATTCCTACTAGAAATTTTTTTCGAATGATTGTGAAGATACGATCCTACGGCCATGGTGTAAACTATCTCTCGAGCACAGTTTAGGTTCGGCCTCAATGGGAATGCATTTAATTTATATGAGCTAAGTTTAGACTTTTATTCTTATATGAATTTGATTTTTATAGAGCTACTGATGCAGTGAAACTTTAATATTATAGGTAATTAACGATATATTTATCAAATGCATTATCCCCAATTTTGAAGTATAAATGGTTAAGCACTTTTATTTATTAATTAATTGATTATGAGTTTGTACTTTGTAATCATCCAAAATTTTATAGTGATACACACAAAGTATTTGAATAAAAATTTCCGACCCTTAGGGAATATATATCCGATAAAAATTTGAATGATACAGAGAATAAAAATTTCCATTCTTAGAGCTTTTGTAAAGATTAGTTAAACCATATGTTTTAGGCAAAAATTTGCGTAGGCAGGCCTAAACGGTTTAGGGGGTTTATCCTACCCAAATGGGTTGACCCATCCCAAATAGGGTTTATTAATCCCAATTAAGATATATTATATGAGTTTGGGCTTGAATTAATGGATAAAACCTAACCCAAGACCTTTCCTATGTTTTATTGTTTTGAGTTAGCATTTTTATTTCTCAAGAATATTGGTATTTCTATTTTCTCATTTTATGAAAAGGCAAACACGTTTAATGCCATTATTTATACAAATGGAGCGTGGCAGAATTTGAGTCATAATTGTTAGACTCCTCCCCATCTATATTATATATACATTACAATTTTATTATTATTATTATTTTAAAATAAGTGTTGTAATCTAATACTCTCCCGTCCCGCTCGAATAATCCCGGTTTGATCGGGCATAATAACCAAGGAATATGAATCTTGATTGAGTTGAGTGAATTAATATTTTATTATTAAGTGTGAAAAAGTTATTATTTTTAAAAATTGGACTAATGAAATGAGAGAGGGATTAGTATCTCTAACCTCGATAGATGAGAATTCTGAATCAATATATATCCTCCATTTAGAAGTAAAAGAATGAATGAGATCAATGTACTCCTCCCATTTCATTAACATACACTTATTTTTTCGTAGTTTAATTAAAACGTCAACTATATCCAATTAAATAAGAGTTGTCAACATTTTTTTTATTGTGAGATGAATTTTAATAAATCATTTCAATAAGTTAAATACATCATTTTATTTTTAAAAATTACATTATTTGCAATAAAGAAATACATCATTCGCAATAAAGAAACACATCTTTTCTTTAAATTCGTTTCACAATAAAAATAGTAAGACATCATTTGTAATTAAAAAAATACATCATTTCATTAAATTCGTCTTACAATAAAAATGATGAGATCGTTCATCTGAGAATTTGCAATTAAATAAAGTTTAAAGTATGCACCTACCAAAAAAAAAATAGAAAAAAAAATCATGAATGATCATGATTCATGAGCAGTACTCGTAATAGTCATAACTGTACATGGACTTTATTACATGTCTCCATCATAGTTTTCTGCTAAACTAGATTTGTCTATAAAAAAAAAAAGTTGCAAGGCATTGTCAAAATTCAGTTCACTCGCACAAAGTAAGGCCATCAACTCTGCGATAGAAATGAGTAGCCCCGGCCCTCTTGAAACATCTTCTCCATTACCATTTTTAAATAAAGTTAAAGTATCTCATAATCATTTCTCTAGTCCCGGCATTCACTTGACTTGGCAAGACCTTTGGGTGACGGTGCCAGACAAGGAGTTGGGGCAACGGCCCATCCTCTCCGGCCTCACCGGCTACGTCCAGCCGGCCGAGGTCTTAGCCATCATGGGGCCTTCCGGCTGCGGAAAGTCCACTCTCCTCGACGCCTTAGCAGGTATGGCCCGCATATATACTACTTTGTGTTATATATAGGGAGCGTACATATTAAAAATTAATTTGTGCTAAATAAGAATGAATCTATACCACTTATTTAAAAAAAAATTAATGTTTGAGATTTTTTTTTTCCAGATTTCATGCTTTTTTGCTTTATAATCATGCTTAATCGAATTAAGCATGATTTATAAAGCAATTAAGTACAATGAAAATAATATTTTATTTTCAATCTTTGATGTTTTAACCTCAACCATTGATCCTATTAATTCAATGGTTGAGATTCATTCCTATTTAACACAAACTATAATTTTAGCATTTAATCATAACTCTCTCTCTACATATATATATATATATATATACATGCAGTGGCGGGTCTAAGAATTTTTTGTATGGGGTTGAATTAGATTTTATAAGATAAAAAATTATATAAAATCAAAAAAATTTGACTCTCATCTTGAGCCTCCTCATACAATTCTTCATAACTTGCTAGTGGAGGAGCTATGTATAAAATTATTGGATCATCATAATATTGAATCATCGAAATTATTCAGTACATGTGATCTTCTCCTCATCTTGGTTTGTTATGATTAATACAGGGAAACTAGATTCAAACACAAGACAAAAGGGAGATATACTCATCAATGGCCGCAAGCAGCAGCTCTCCTTCGGCACTTCAGTAAGCATAAATTTTGTGAATTGAAGCGATTGCAGATACAAATAACAAACAGAAAATAAAATGATAAAAAAATTATAGTGGTTCGAGCTATGCTCTACGTCCACTCTTCAAGCCTCCTCAGTGATGATTTTATTATGGTGAAGAAATTACAAAGTATGACAATTACAATTGGTGGGGAGCAGGAGTATTTATAGGGAGATATTCCTAGATACATAAGGAATATAAAACTTAGATATGTTAAGATATATTTAAACCTAAATCTATCTCTAATACTCCCTCCATCCCATTTTAATAGTCCTGTTTCTCATTTTCGTCCGTCCCACTTTAATAGTCATGTTTCTAAAAAAGGCAACGTTTTCACACTCAACAATAAATTATTAATTCCACTCAACTCATTCTACACTCACATGCCTTGGTTATTGTGCCAAAAGCAAACGGGACTATTAATCTAGGACGGAGGGAGTAGATTTATACCTATCTAAATCTAATATTAAAAAGGATAATTCTTGTCCAACAAGGAAACAAGATATACACCATATCTTTTCCATATCTAACCAACTCGATCAGCTCCTCGAGTTATATTGAGACTACTCCAACAATTGTCCACCTTAGGCTCAATATCACCTCGGCTTGACACCTCCTCTTCAGTTCGACTTCAACAGTTTGATCAGTTCCAAACAGTACTCAAACTTAGTACTTGGAACTAGCTTCGTAATCATATCCGCAGGATTATCGAGGGTGTTGATCTTGTGCAGCTCAACCTCTCCGGCTGCCACCACATCTCTAATAAAATGGAAATTCACATATATGTGCTTAGTTCTCTTATGATGAACATCATTCTTTGCTAGCTACAAAGCACCTTGATTATCACAGGAAACCTTCATCTTTCCTTGATCAATCATCAGTTCATTCATAAACCCGAGCAACCATAGACCTTCCTTAATCGCTTTGGTCAAGGCAATGTACTCTAGCTCCGTCGAAGATAAGGCAACTACCCTCTGCAGACTTGCTCTCCAACTAATCGTAGTTCCATACGATGTGAACACAAAACCCGTCAACGACTTTCTCGTATCCATACATCCTGCATAATCCGAGTCTAAAAACCCTTCAACTTGGAGCCTCGAGCTCGAACCATCATCCTCGAAGACTAGACTCTTCTCAACTGTCCCTTAAACATACCTGAGGACCCACTTCAGAGCTGCCCAATGCTCTTTCCTAGGTTCGGCCATGAACCTACTAACCATGTTGAGAGCATAAGCAAGATTCGGTCTCGTACAGACCATAACATACATCAATGAACCAACAATGCTCGCATAAAGAATACCTCTAATAAGCTCTCGTTCCTCCTCGTTGAGTTTCCCAGCACCACTCAACTTGAAATGAGCTACTAACGGAGTGAGCAAAGACTTTACATCCTTCATGTCATGCTTCTCAATAACTTTCATTAAGTATCCCTCTTGAGATAATGTGAGTCTTCTTCTAGCCCTGTCTCGAATTATTTCCATACCCAGGATCCTTCGAGCACAACCGAGATCCTTCATCTCAAACTACTCAGAGTTTCCTTCAGTTTCGCTATCCCTTGCTTATCTCGACTCGCTATCAGCATATCATCTACATAAAACAGTAGATAAATTCGAGTCTGCATATCTTCACCTCGAAAATATACACATGGGTCATGTTTGCATAGAACAAAGTCATGCTGAATCATGAACTTGTCGAACCGCCTATTCCAGTGCCTTGGAGACTGCTTAAATCCATACAATGACTTCTTGAGAAGACATCTTCTCCCCACTACTTGCTTCATTGAAGCCCTCGGGTTGCATCATAAGGATTTTTTTCTCCAACTCTCCGTACAGAAATACGGTCTTCACATCCAGTTGCTCCAACCCCATGTCGTACCGAGATACTAATGATAATATTAGCCTAATAGACCTTTGTTTCACCACTGGCGCAAACACCTCGCCATAATCCACACCTTCCCGTTGCGTGAAACCTCGAGCAACTAGTCTAGCCTTGAATCTAACCCTAGTAACCTCATGTTTCTACTTGAAGATCCACTTACAGCTAACTATCGATTGCTTCTCCCCCGGCTTATCCACCAACTCCCATGTGTTATTCTTCTTCAAGGAGTCCATCTCCTCCTTCATGGCATCGAGTCATTTGAGCCTCTCCTTACAAGTTATGGCCTCGGTATAGATCTTCGACTCAATATCATCTAGCTTTACCTTTTCCGTCATAACAAAGGCATATGCTTCGACATCAGCATATCCGAGATGAGTGGGAGGTCTTATCTGCCTTCATTCCCTTTCTCTCGTAAGATTATAATCTTAAAGCACACCTGACCCTCAAACCACCTCGATCTCGCCATCCACTTGAGGTGCACTCTTCAACCCACTTGTCGGCTCCACCTCAATCTCAGCAACTGATCTATTTCCTTCGACCTTGTCAGACTCCACCTCTATATCCAGATCTCCTACCAGCTCCTCCTTGAACACCACATACCTACTAATGATGCATTTTCTTATATCCGGTTCGAGACACCATAACTTGTACCCCTTCACACCTTCGGGGTACCCAATAAATACGCATTTCAATGCCCTCCTCCCAAGCTTATCTTCTTTGATGTTCGCATAAGCCACGCAACTAAAAGCTCTAAGGTTGCTAAAATCCGGAGGATGACCAGACCATATTTCTTTCGGTGTCTTGAAACCAAGTGCAGTCAAAGGGCACCAGTTGATCAAATAAGATGCAGTAGTCACTGCTTCTGCCCAGAACGACTTGGGTAACTTCGCACTGAGCAACATGCACATCGTTCTCTCCAGCAATGTCCGATTGTACCTCTTTGCCAATCAGTTCTGTTGAGGTGTTCCCGTCACTGTCTTGTGCCTTGCAATACCCTGCTTCGAACAATACCTCTCGAACTCATTCAAACAATATTCAAGGCCATTGTCAGTTCGTAGCCTCTTCACCTTCCCTCTAGTCTGATTTTCGATCAGCACTTTCCAGTTCTTGAAGGTCTCTAAAGCATCACTCTTATTCTTCAAGATGTATACCAACACCTTCCTTGAGTGATCATCAATGAGGCTCATGAAGTACTTCGCTCCTCCATTCGAACTGACCCTTGAAGGTCCCCACAGATCTGAGTGGATGTAGTCCAGAGTTTCTCGAGCTCTCTGTCGACCTACTCCAAACTTTACCCAGTGAGATTTCTCATAGATGCAATTCTCACAGAAATCCAACTTTCTGATATTATCCCCAAGCAACAGATCTTGCTTCGATAACTCCTGCAGCCCCCTCTCACTAACGTGACCGAGTTACATGTGCCATAGTACTGACTTATCAACTGTCACTATCAAAGCCACCCTGATCACTGTGCTCCCCATTAGAGTGTATATTCCATTCCTTCAAGCTCCTTTCATCAAGACCAGGGATCCTTTGCACACATTCAAAGTCCCAACTTCCACCTTAATCGTGTAACCCAGTTCGTCGAGCATCCCCAAAGAGATCAACTTTCTCTTAAGCTCCGGAACATTCCTTACACCTCGAAGTACTCTTTCTATATTATCTTGCTTCTTAATACTCACCGAACCCATTTCGACCACCTTGCATGGTTTATTGTTACCTAGAAGAACACTTGGGTTCTCCAGCTCCTCGAACCCTTCGAGCCATAACTTATTAGGTGTCATGTGGAATGTACAACCTGAATCCAATATCCATTCCCTCTCCAAGTGCTCATTCGAAATTACCAATGCCTCTCCAGAGTCATATTCCTGCTAAGCAACAGCTACATCCTCCTGCTGCTTCTGCTCCTACTTCGTCTGCCTCTCTGGACAATCTTTCTTGATGTGTCCCTCTTTTTGGCAGAGAAAGCACTTGACCTTCGACTTCGCCTTTGGCTTTGGTCTCGACCTTGACCTTGAACTTCCCCTATTGGAGTTTCTCATCTCCAGTCTTCCTCGAGCCACTCTAGCCACCAAGCCTTCTCCATGAAAGTTCTCTCGCTCCTCGTTCTTCTCATTTAACTCCTTCAAACTTAGAGCAGACTGAACCTCATCCATGGTCAATGACTCTCTTCCATACATTAAGGCTTCCTTGAAATTCGAATAACTCTTTGGCAGCGCACTCAACAACATCAACGCTTGATCTTCATCACCTATCGCCACATCGATATTTTCCAGATCAAGGATCAACTTATTGAACTCGTCGAGCTGCTAGTTGATTAGTCTTCCCTCGTGCATCTTAAACGATTACAACGACTGTTTAAGATATAGCCGATTTGCTAGGGACTTCTTCATATATATGGATTCCAGTTTGGTCCATACTTTCGCTGTCGTTTTCTCCTTCGACACCTTCCTCAACACTGTATCTCCAAGACTCAGAATCAGCGCACTATGCGCCTTCGCTAGTGTATCTCTCTTCTATTGCTCCATCATCGTATCGGGTAACCCAACATCTCCCTTCAAAGCACCGTCCAAGCCTTGCAGTACAAACAGCGCTTGCATCTTCAACTTCCACAAACCAAAATCATCCGATCCCGTGAAGCGCTCCACCTTGAACTTGGCTGAACCCATCGCAATTCTTCCTCCTCCACGTTCACTGCACCAATTTTTTGTGAATTGAAGCAATTGCAGACACAAATAACAAATAGGAAATAAAACGGCACAAAATTTTAGTGGTTTGAGCTATTCTCTACGTGCACTCTTCAAGCCTCTTCGGTGATGATTTTATTATTATGGTGAAGAAATTACAAAGTATGACAATTACAATTGGTGGGGAGCAGGGGTATTTATAGGGAGATATTCCTAGATACATAAGGAATATAAACCTAGATATGTTAAGATATATTTGAACCTAAATCTATCTCTAATAAATTTATACCTATCCAAATCTAATATTAATAAGGATAATTCTTGTCCAACAAGGAAACAAGATATAAACCATATCTTTTCCATATCTAACCAACTCGATCAGCTCCTCGAGTTATATTGAGACTACTCCAACAACAAATATAGAATAATATTATTGTGTATACTACGTGTATAAAATAACATCATTTGTTATGCATGGTTGGAAGGCTTACGTGCCTCAAGATGATGCCCTAATGGCCACACTGACTGTGAGGGAAGCTGTCTACTACTCAGCTCTACTCCAGCTTCCAGATTCCATGTCGGAATCCGAGAAGAAGGAAAGAGCTGAGGATACCATCAAGGAGATGGGACTGAGCGAGGCCATGGATACGAGAATCGGAGGGTGGAATGTGAAAGGGCTGAGCGGCGGAGAAAAGAGGAGAGTGAGCATCTGCATAGAGATTTTGAGACGACCAAAGCTTCTATTCCTGGACGAGCCCACCAGCGGTCTGGACAGCGCAGCCTCGTACCATGTAATGAAACGCATCGTCAAACTTGCCCAGCATGAAAGGATTAGTGTCATCGCATCCGTTCATCAGCCTAGTGGCGAAGTCTTCGAGCTTTTCCATAAACTCTGCCTTCTCTCATCTGGTCAAACAATCTACTTCGGGTCGACTTCAGCCGCAAATGAGGTGAATTGGTTATTTTTCTTGGTTTGACAATGATGAATTTAGTTTGATTTCATAAAATGTGAGTGTGTTTGGAACAGTTTTTTGGTTCAAGTGGATTCGTTTGTCCACCGACGAGGAACCCTTCTGATCACTATCTCAAAATAATCAATCAAGACTTTGATTCGGTGAGCCAGCCAAGTATTAACATATATACAAGTTTTTCTTTCTTTCTTCTTCTTGCTCTTACCACCAAGATAATTATGAGTGTAGGGTGATATTGAACAAGGAGTTGGCCAAGACACAAGTGCAGCGGAAGCTATATACATTCTGGTTCAGGCATACCAGTCATCACATGCTTTCCAACAAGTCAAACAATGTGTGGCTGAGACATGCCTGCAGGTAAATAAACTAAACTATTAGGGAAAAATATCAATTTTATCCAATGTATTAGTCACTCTAAAATTTTAATCCAACTTCTTTTTCTTATGGGATTTTCACATAATATTTACTTTTATTAGTTAAAAATACCTAAGTCAGTGACAAGATTGAAAATATATCGAATCAAACCTTATATCAAAGAATTATGAGTAAGAGAGTGATCAAAGTGGCGTTAATGGTATAGAGAACATAGATTTTTTGATGAGTTAAGAGTGAATACCTAGGTTGAAAGTGCAGCGCATAAATATTTCATTTTCGGGTAAAAAAGATTTTATTTTTTAGTTTAAGAGCACATTAAATGCCATGTAAAGATATTAGTGTGACTCGTGTATTTTTAATCTCTTCAGGATATTTATACCTAATAAATTAAAATATTATGTAAAATTTTATGATAGAAAAAATGGGATAATTTTAAGGGTTTACCATATTAATTAATTACGTGTCGGATGCATGCATGTAATTGAGAAACTTCGCAGGGAAAAGGTTCCATTGAAAAGAGAGGGGGGCAGGCAGGATTGATAACGCAGTGCCTAGTGTTAACGCGAAGATCATTCGTAAACATGAATCGTGATGTGGGATATTATTGGTTTCGCTTTGGAATACACATTGCTTTGTGCTTGTGTGTTGGAACCGTTTTTTATGATATTGGATCTACTTACAGTTCCATCCAGGTGCATTATGCGTATCAATATGATATCTCATTTTCAAATATGTCAATTCGAATCATTTTTGTTAATCAATTCCTATTATTTTGTACAGGCTCGAGCTTCTGTGCTGGTTTTTGTTTCGTCTTTTATGACGATTATGGTAATTGGAGGATTCCCTTCTTTCGTGGAGGATATGAAGGTATCATCTATCCATGATCCATCCATATATGAAGTTTTAGCAATTTAGGACCTGAAAGATAGTTTAATTATCGATTCAAGACTCGAAAGAAGATTTGTCAGTCTAGGACCTGAAAGATCACAATCAATCTCAATCCACAACCCAAAAGATCATCCAATTCTCAATCCAGGACCTCAATATCAGGACCTGATTTGGGAATTGTTTGATCTTTCGGGTTCTGTATTGACAAATCATCTTTCAGGTCTTGAATCAATAATTAGACTATCTTTTGGGTCCTAAATCGATAATTCTCCTCAAATTTATTAAACGAAAGTGAAAAAATGACTTGCAA
>JAPKLW010005495.1:0-17611 GCA_026898455.1 Plectranthus barbatus | reverse complement strand
CGGAGCTCTGTTTCGATCGACACACAGGGTGTCGATCGACACAGAGGTGATCGACGGAGCACACTTCGACCCACCCATGGATCGACAAGAAGGCTCTGTGTCGATCGACAGGCCCTCTGTCGATCGACACAGAGTGCTAGCAGCAGCAGTTTTCGTCTTTCGCGTTCTGCAGCCTCCGAGGATAAAAAGTTGGTGTCTGAGACCAACATCGAGGTACTGTTTCACTCCTAGTCTGACTTTCAAACTTATTCTCTCTGTCAATCGAATAAGTTTGGGGGGAGGAGGACTTGGAGTTGAAACTATTTCTTCCCTTTTATTTAATGCTTTCAGTGTGTTTAAATTTCTGCCTAGTTTAAATTTTTTTTCTTGCATTTGTTGAATAAAATTGTGATTTTGTGAGAAGATTTGTGTAGCTATGAGATAACCCTAGCAAGAATGCGAGATTTGAAATTGATTGACTTTAGTATGCATTGATTGTGATAGTGGTTGAGTATGCCTATGAATGTAGAATACCGCATGACTACTTGTTTTGAAACTTACAAAGGCATGATGTTTAATCAGTTGTGTATCTCTAGAACTTGCTTTGTTTCTTTTTCAAGACTGCTAAGTGTGCACAGGTTAGGAAATGATTTTAGGCCATCTTTGTTAGCCTATTTATCCCATACACTGTCCTAATTGAACATTTATCCCTAGTCAGCCCTTTTGAGCCTATGAATTTTCTTTCTTTGTCTATG
Organism: Plectranthus barbatus; assembly: GCA_026898455.1. NCBI lineage: Eukaryota > Viridiplantae > Streptophyta > Magnoliopsida > Lamiales > Lamiaceae > Plectranthus > Plectranthus barbatus. Next base: position 16,877 of record JAPKLW010005495.1, on the reverse strand, counting down.
AGTTGGAAAAGGATAGGGGAATCAGCTCTTGTCTATGAGAGTGGGTTGGGATTTGTTTGAAGAAGATAAGACATTATTAGAAGGGTGAAAACAATAGAAAGGTTAGGCTCTAGAAAAAATATAGAAAAGAAAAAAAAAACGTTTATGTGTGTTGCTAGTCCTTATAAGCTCAAATGTATAATCAAAAATTGTTTAGAGCATAAAAGGATGTGTGAAAAAAAAAAAGAAAGAAAAAAGAAAAAAAAAATAATAATAAAAGAGCCTTGTTTGATGTTGAATATCATAGGAGATGGGTGGATATTATTAGATAGTGGTTTAGATTGGTTGAGGTGCGCAACTCAGTTGATTTTAGTCACTTGGCCATATATTTCCCTACCCTTCACCAAAAAGCCTACATTACAACCTTGAATAAAGTCCTTTCTGATCTTAGACTTGTGTACACATGTTTGCAGTGGAGATTTAGAATATTTGCAAGCCTATGGTAGAACTTGATTTGCATGACTTGTGTGATCTCATTTTATCCTAGACACTTGAGTGAATGAGTGAAAACACTTCCCTTGTGAGTCTTCCATGGTTTACAGATTTTCTGATTCTTACAAAGTGTTGATGTTTTGTGGATTTACGAATTTGATTGTGATGAATCTTGTGAGGCATTGCACTTCTCTTCTACTTGAACTTTTGGTTCATTCCTTTGTTGATTGAGGACAATCAAGTGTTTAAGTTTGGGGGGGTTGATAAGCTCGTATTTTGCCTCACTTATCACGTTGTTTTCTTATTGATTTCTTGCATTTACTTGAGTTTTTAGTTAATAATCGAGCATGAAGTGTTTATAGGGATATTATGCTTGTCATGGTAATATTTTGCAGGTTTTAGGCCAAATTCAAGGGAAACCCGTACCGAAAGCAGCAGATGTTCAAAGGAACAGTCACGACTTCTTCCACAGATGGAATCTGAGCTATTGGAGCACATTGATGGAAAGATCTTTGAGTTAGCTTTCCAACGCAACTGGAATCGGGTCAATCGGAGTTCGGGAGCGAAAGTTATGGCCAAAACCGTGAGACTGCGCGGACAGATGCATTCCTGTCGAGCGACACAATTTGTGTCGACCGAAATGAAATCCTGTCGACCGACAGGAACTGTGTCGAGCGACAGGCGCGCCGGAAAGGCAGTTTTTGGCCCAAATTGGAGATTTGTCCTTCCCAAATCATTACCTTTTGAAGATATACTTTCTCCCCCTATAAATATGACTTATTAGGCTCGAAAATTCATTCCTCTTTACCTTTAGTTTTCAGTTTTCAACTTTATTTTTCAGCATTAAACTCTTTAATTCCTAGTACTCTTTATTTTATTGTTGCAATTGGATTCAAGTACTTCAAGATTCCTATTTCTTTAATGATTCAAGTAAGTTTCTTTACATCTTTTGCAATGTTTATTTCAATTATGTTAGGCTAGAACCCTTAACAGGTTCTAGGGTTTTCTCCATCCTTTTTGGCATGTGTTAATTCGATTAATTCCAAACCCTAATTAATTGGTTCAAATTCTATGGTTTTGATTTTAAAATCTATTTTCAATTGAAGGATTGAGAGATGAAAATTGGATTAGGTTTATAGTTATTAATTTGAGACCGAGAGGAGATAATTAATAATAGGAAAATAGAATTTTGATACAACTGTTTTCTGTCTCAAAAAGAAGAATTAGTTGTAGGGTTTTCAAATCTGTATCTTTATTGATTAGTTTGTGTTATTGAGGCCGAGAGGTAAAATTCACTTTCTAGTAATCTAGGTTTTAATTGCCCAACAAAGGAATTAATTCCAATTTATCAGATTTCCCACCTTAATGATTATTTTGGGTTTGGATTGATTGTTTATACATGTTGGATTGGATTGGTTGATTTCCCTAGAATCTGTGCTTTTTATTATTAAATTTTATTCCAAAAGTTATTTCTGTTTTTTAAAACAAAAACCCTATTCAAATTTGGATTTGCTCAAACAAAGAATAGATAAACTGTGTCCAGTACATGAGATGACTTCGTTGCACTATCCCTGTGGGTTCGACTAGCCTTCGGGTTATTATAAATTTATTTGCTGCTGTATTTTACAGCGTTATCAGAGAGCGAATCTTGAATTCTGCTGGTAACATCCGACTGGTAGATCATTCTGGTGATCTTGTGCTGGCAGTCTCTGCTGGTGACTTTGCGCTGGCACAATCTAAGTCTACCAATATGTCTGATGTTAACCTTTTCTTGGAATCTCCCATGACTGGTGGTTTCACCGCTGGTGAATAGTGTCAGTGAGAACACGTATTCTGCTGGTAGGATTTGTCAGCCGCCTGCTGGTGAAATCCTTCCCAACTGGTGAACAGTAACCAGTCATTAGCTCTTCTCATGCTGGTGAACAGTGTCAGCACGAGTCTTTGTCAGCCGCCTTCGGATGAGACTTTCCCAACTGGTGAACAGTAGCCAGTGGTAAGCACTTCTCATGCTGGTGAACAGTGTCAGCATGAGTCTTTGATCAGCTGCGACTTACAACTCAAAAGACCTAAACAGGACTTTACATTTGAGAACTAGAGCTATCTAGAGACAACTGACGCTGGTAGGACTTAGGATTTGATCCACCAAAACACCAAAACTAGAATCTAAACAAGTAGCTACTGGGGAAAGGAAACTTAGCCAAATTTCCCAACAACACATCAAGTAGCTAGGATAAGCCCACTTATGAACCGATGTGCCGCAGCTTAGACCGACAGCCTATCCAGGGACCGTCTCAGCTGTGATACTGTTTATATCTCGCTAGGTCAAACGATTCATATGATCCTCTGTGATCTCCTACACACCATATGATCATCCCTATAGGCGAGATAACAGTATATTATGGTTCGTTGTATGTTTGTTTAATCAGATAGCGAGCATTGCTGCGGCAACATATATGAAGACCAGTGTACAAAACACTTAATCATATATGCTTTCAGTATATAATCCCAACAATCCAAACATGTAATCTCTGTATAGGTTCATTGAATTATAATGGATATGAGAATTAGCTTTCGCTAATGAAGTTGTGACCATTCGAATATTTACAACTGATGTTGAGTCAGTCGGTAAAATATCAGCTAAGTTTGGAAACTTAACTGATCAGTTGAAGACTTTTTCAAAGATGTATACACAATTGTCAGTGGAGACAAATAGAATGAGTCAGTGGAACCCTATCAAAAGATTGTTTAAAGAAAATTTTAAGGTTTTAAATGAAGTAAAAATAAGAGAATTAGTCGAGATTCCTCGAACTGACTAAGAGTTGTTCTGAAGAAAAGCTCCAAAAGTAATAAAAACCTATCAATAGTATAACTCCATACATGAAGGTGTCAGAATAGAGATGGCCTCACCTACCCACAATGACTATAATTCAAAGCAAATTTGAATGTCTCATCCTCGTCTATAAATATCCTTGGAGATCGATAGAGAGAAGGTTACGATTTCACGCGATCAATAAATTATAACCTAAGATCAAATCCACGATCTGTGAAGAATTCAAACTCACAACTCATCCAGATTTTTGGCCTAGCGATGCATTCGTAATAAATATTAAAAGTTTAAAGACAACCGCTGAACCTAGCAGATCAGTTAGATATAGCACGTCAGTGGTCGTTGCTTGAAGTTGTCCATAATCCGGAGGGCATAGGAACTTCCCGAGACTGTAAGAGTTCAATTACAACGTGTTTTGTAATATCTTCTAGTGATTTCCGATCTATTTGGTGATAAAAGAGTAGATGTAGGATATTTTGGCATCTTAACCACTATAATATCCTGTGTTATTATTTATAAGTTTGCTTTACCTATTTGCTTATTGTAAAACCTAACAACTGATTAAATTGTTGGAACATCTGTGAAATTCGTACTATTCAATTAATTTTTAAAGTACCAACTAACTTTAGAAAGTTATTTGAGGAATTGAGGCTAACGACATTAAGTGGGTTGAGGGTGTTTATAAGACTACCCACTGTGGTGATTCCACAACCGGTTGTGGATGATGTGGAGACCAGGTGGAATTAAAAAAATGGTTGAATAGGAGAGAGAAGCTCACAACCGATACATTCTGCAACCCTTCCATTTTTATAGGTTATCCAATCAGAAGCTGACACTTGTCAGCTTTTGGTTGGATAATCTTATTTTATATAATTTTATTTTAATTTACAAATAAAATATATATATATATATATATATATATATATATATATAATACCAAAATTCTTTATTTTTTTCCCTCTATAAATAGAGACCAATATTAATATATTTTCATAAACAAATAAAATTTCGAATTTTGATTATATAACTTCTAATTGTGTTCATAATATATTTTACTTGTGTTTATGAATTTAAATTATATGTTTATATATTTTGTAGATTTTTTTGAATTTCAATTAAAATTAATATAAATAACATGTATTAACAAAATAAAAAGGAAGGTAGGTTGTTTGAAAGTTATTGAGGCGAGTAAAAATTAAATTAAGTTGTTAGTTGTATATGTAAAAGAGAGAAAAAATAAAAAAAAGTTAAGTTATATCAAATTATTGGGTTGTTGTAGTGGATAATCTAACTAGCACTTAGTCGTTGACCCTGACTATTCAATCATTTTTCTTTTCCCATTATTACGGTCACTCTTGAACTCCAATGGAAATTTTTGGGACAGAACAATAGATAACTAATTATTTTATTTTATTTTTTGAGTAAATATAGATAACTAATTATTGACTACACGTTGTGAAATTAAATTTCTTATATAAATTACAATATTCCATCCATTTTGCGAACATAATTATGAATTTATTTTTTTCAAATTTTCGGAATATCAATGATGACTTCTATAGTAATAATAACTTCATTTAATGTCTTTTTTTTATTATTACATTTTTTTTCATCTCAGGTTGGTTCATGAGTAATAATCTCAATAAATAGACCATCCAGCTCACAATCAAAGAAAAGCGAGTGCTTGTTCCCTTGGCCAGCTTGTTTGAGTATTCAAAGTTTGAATTTATCACTGTTTTCATAGGTTTAATTTAGCTTATAGAATTATTTTAAGAGGAAATAATTCAAAATAGCAAAAAAGTAAAAACATATTCAAAAAATGACAACTCTTATGAATAAATGCAAAAAACAGCAAAAGTTAAATGAAAAGTCTGATTTACCCTTATATTTAATTATTTGAAAGTGTCTAATCAAACATATAAAATCCCTTATTTTTGGTTAGAATTATAACAGATTTATTCATTTCCTTTTTTTTTACAGAATTAAATTATTATAACATAATTTAATGATAGAAATAAATTCACACCCATATGTAAATGAAACAAACTTACAATTAATTTATTAAATGTAATTTTACGCCAACCTTAATTAATTTAATTTATATCTCCCTTTTAATTTTAAAAAAATCAATTCGCACCACCATTTAATTAGTTGAATTCACAACCCTTATTTGTATCATTAAAATTGAATTCATGCCGCCCTTTATTTGTTCAATTTTTTTCCGAAATGAATTAATAATTCCTTTAAAATGACTCAAATTGACTATTAATTTAATATGAAATCCAAATTCACATATCAAAATATATAGATTTTAATTTCAATTCAATTTAATAATTGAAAATAATAGCAATTTTAATTTATCCAATATTTTCTTATTAAAATACTCAAATTTCAAATAATTCAAAATGAAATATGTTGAGGTTTTTTTAATATTTAAAATTTAATAAATGTGAACTTAATTTAATTTGAATTTCAATTTATTATTTAAATTTAAAATTAAAGTTTGGGCGTGAATTTAAAATTCTATGAAAATCTCAATTTAATTATATTTTTATTTATAATTGACTGGGATGTGAATTTGAAACTCAATTGGAATTTTAGTTTAATTATTTAAAAATTCACCCATTATATACTTGTGCAGATAATTTAATTGTTTTATTTAATTTTTGCACCAGAATTTGTGATTTTTGTATAAAAAATATTGATATAACAAGTTACATATCAAAATTCAGGTTTAATTATATAAAGTAAGGGTAAATGAACAATTTTGCTATTTCTGCATTTTTTTATAAAAGATGATATTTTTTGCATCTCACATAACAAAAAGTGTTATTTTAGAATTTTCCTCTTATTTTAATGTAATTATAAATTTGCAATGGACCATCTCGCTAAATCTTCTATGCTAAAATACATAGTAATATCTATCATGTCTTCGTGTGTATATACTGGACTAAAAAAGATTTAAATGTCATTCTACCTATGACCAATAGGTTATGGATTCGAGCTTTTATGGGGATATGTAGGGTAATTAAAAAAAATTAAATATATTTTCTAATTTATTATGATCACTCATTTCTTGATTCAACCAATCAAACAAAAAATATTGTAATCATTACTACACCGGTTCAATTTTGAATCTCGTCTCTCTCTTAATCCTCTCCATGACCCCATGTAGAGCAATATCAAAAGCATCCTCAAAATCTTTTAATCCTCCATTTTCAATCCCATATACTATCCTAGGGATACTCTCAATCACTCTCTCTCTCATCTTCCTGATCTCTTTCTTGCTATACCTCATCAACACTTGCTTTATTATTGATCCTCGCCTCCTCACGCTCTCATGCGACATAAAAACAGAGTAGCTCTCCGGTTCCTCCGGCAAGAACCACTTGTATTGGTTGTAAATTGTCTCGTTCCAGAAAACTACCGGCACTGAACCGGCTATCATGCAGTCAAAAACCGATCTCCGCGTAAAACTATCCCCTCTCGGTTGCAAGCAGAACTCCGACCCTAAAAACGATTCCAACACCACCGATGAGTCGGCCGTGCAGTGGGCCGCTGTGCAGTCCACGGCACGGCATGACGATGACTCGTTGGAACAGTAGCTCATCAAGAATCCCCGGAAATCGTTGCTGACCGACGGCCGCCGCCCTCCGACTAATGCAAAGAGGGTGGAGCGGTTGTACTCGCGCACGAAGTTTTGCCAATTCTCGAGAGTTGCTTTGGTCCCGGGGTGGAATCCGGTGGGGTAAGGCGCACCGACGTCTCGGTCATCTGTTGGAAACTTCTCTATGATGAGCCTGGTCACTCTAAGCATGGGATGTGTGTTTAAAAGCGCGGATCCCCACGGGTAGCTCCCGTCGATCCGCCGTCGGAACTCCCATGTTGTCCGGCCGATCGCCATGAAATGATCTGAGCCGTCCGATCTCTTCCAGTGTCTCTGTTGCTGGACCCACTGCAGCAACATCGTGCAGTGCAAGTCGCGTTTGGTGGTGTCTTTGATCTTGCTCCATACGTGTTTCCTCACCGCGAGTCCAGCGTAGAATGGGATGTAGAATGCGGTGGCGGATTCCGGCTCTAAGGTTCTACATTTGTGCTGCAGAATGCGGCGGTGGAATATCAGCTCCAAGGCGAACTGATTGGTGCGGTGCCATGATCTAGATATGTTTCCCGGCAGGATGCGGCGGAGCTCGGTGGCGGGCTCGCCGAGACCGTGGTTACTGAAGATACCGCATTGGGGGTCGATGGCGGTGCAATTGTGTTGCAACAGGTCGTCATTGTACATGGGAGGGAGATCGTAGGCGTATACTCTACCGTAGGGGCATTCTTCGGAGGCGGCGGCGCGGTTGAGGATATAAGGAGGCAGTGAATCACGGGTGGTGAAGATGATGGTGAGATTAGGGATCAAGATGAGAAGGATGAAAACCCAGTAACAACATGGGATCGAATAGATTTGGATATGGAACAAATTCAAGATATTGAGGGATTTGGATGATTTTTGCGACATCGAAGATTTGGTCCAACTTTCAATAATTATTTTGGCGTTGGGAAATAATCGACACTTTTTTTGTTGGAGTTCCTTACTGCATGAGTCCATGTTATATATCAAGTTAATTAATTCTAATTAATTTACAATATCTATTTATTTTTACAAATATATTAAATTGGTAGAATGAACAAACTTAAAAATTAAAGCATAAAATTTCAAGTGAGATATTATATTACAAATATGGACAAATTTTATGAGTCAAATTATAATTTTGTTAGTTTATTAGATAAGTTTAGTATTTTTGATAAATTCTTATATAATACTCTCTCCGTCCCACCTCAATTGTCCCACTTTCCTTTTTCGTCCGTCCCACCTCAATTGTCCCATTACTTAAAAAGGCAACTTTTTCACACTCAACAATAAAATATTAATTCCACTCAACTTACTTTACACTCACACTCCTTAGTTATTGTGCCCAAAGTCACTGGGATAATTCAGCCGGGACGGAGGGAGTATGTAATTAGTATTAATTTAAGATGACTACTATTATATTTTTACTCAAACATGAAAATTTTCTAAGTGATTATTTATGTACGTATAATACAAAGTAAGTTATTATTCAATAAAGTGAACCATATTGTTTTAAATTAGATTATTTGTACATTATTTTAAAGAATATTTGTCCGCGCTACACGCGGGATGTAAATCTAGTAATTATTGATTCCGGTTACTATTGTAAGGTATTCCAATTATATGGTCCAATTTTTATATAGTATTTTTTTTTATAATTTATAATTATACCCATACATAATTTTGAAAAATAAAAATATTAAATATAATATTATAAAAATGAGAGGTTAATTAATGATTAAATAAGGGTAATGGTAGAAGTTTGTTTATATATTAAATAACTTTTTACAAACAAAGAAGATCAAACTGAATCATATAATGAGAATAGAGGAGTAATAATTAAGTATCATTTTCCAACTTAATGAAAAGAGTAAAAATGCCAACAACCCTCGATATTAAATATGAAGTGTAATTGAAGTAGCCGCCATTCGTGAAAATAATGAAGAATTATTACTCTATTTTATATGTTGTCTTTGGTGTTGATTCATAATCATCTATAATCATGGGTGGATGTAGAGCTCGAGTATTGTGGGGGCTGGATCGTAATTTTATGGGGTCGATATTATATAATTGGGTAAATAGGGGATAATACCTTAAACTATTGAAATTTTTGGAAAAATACCCCAATCTATTTCCGTTAGTTAAAAATACCCTAATTTTTACTTTCATCTATGAATTATACCAAAATGTATTAACACCGTTAGTTTGTGATGATTCAGCCGTTAAATTTCACGTGGCATCCCATGTGACACCCACGTGGCAAATCAACATGTGATAATACCCTAATCTATCGATATTTTCGGAAAAATACCCCAACATATTATTTTTTGTTAAAAATACCCCAATCTTTAATTTCGTTTGTGATTTATACCAAACGAATTAACACCGACTACTCTTTTTTATTGTCAAAATATTATTAACTAAATAAATAATAATTAATCACTTTAATTAATATGTTTGTTTCTAGATAATTATTAATTCTTAAACCAAATAATATCTAGAGTCATGTAAATATATGATTCTTAAAATAATTATTAATTAATAATATCGAGAGTCACTACTTCAAATTAATTCATTTACTTTTTATGTGTTAATATAGTCTAACCATGTGTATTAATCTCCAGATTGAGGCTGTACATATAACATTTGCAGCATAGTCATCCACTCGAATCTTAATCATGTACTCTAATGTATGATATTTGTATGTTTTTTTATATAAAAAAATAGTGAATATTGATTGTTTAACAAATAATATTTCAACAATAAAAAAGAGTAATCGGTGTTAATTCGTTTGGTATAATTCACAAGCGAAATTAAAGATCGGGGTATTTTTAACAAAAATTAATACATTAGGGTATTTTTCCGAAAATATCAATAGATTAGGGTATTATCACATGTTGATTTTCCACGTGGGTGCCACATGGGAAGCTACATGGGATGCCACGTGGCATTTAACAGCTGAATCATCATAAACTAACGGTGTTAATACATTTTGGTATAATTTATAGACGGAAGTAAAGATTATGATATTTTTAACTAACGGAAATAGATTGGGGTATTTTTTCCAAAAACTTCAATAGTTTAGGGTATTATCCCCTATTTACCCTATATAATTTTATATTTTTTTTAAAAAATACATGTATATATAAAAAAAAATTCGAAACGCCGTGGGGGCGGCCGACCCCGTGAGCCTTCACGTAGTGCCGCCCCTGTCTATAATCAATCTGAGAATATTTTCGTGAAAATGTAAGTTAATACAACCAATCGCGTTTTTAAAGACGATAATATCTATTATATATACTAAAAGAGTTCCGGTCAACATAGTCAATATTCTCTATTTCTCTTCAAAATTATTGAAAAACTTGCAATAAAAAATTAAATAAATTAATTTTTTTTTTTCAATTATTAATTGATAGTTGGAGTCACAATCTATATAATATATTTAAAAATGTGTATTTGTTAAAAAAAATATTACAATTACAAAAGATGTGTGGATTTTTTTAATTTACATATTTATATGAGGGAATAATTTTAAATAGCAAAAGTTATAAAACACATCCACCAAATAGCACCTCTTATGAAAAACTCCACAAAAAAGCAAAAGTGTACTTTCTCTGTTAAAATGTCTCAATCTCCCAATCATTTTTGTCGATTAGTGTGAAAAGTCCAACTGTTTGATTATTTTATTATTATTTATTTAGGGTTGAATTTAAAATGTAATAAAAAATTTGGGCGGACTTCAGATTTGAAAATGGGATGGAACTCGCTTTGAATTGGGATGGAAGTAAATCAATTCAGATGGAAGTCGGCCATTCTAGCTGGAATTCGGTACTTGGTTAAATCCAAAATTATTTCGTATGGAATTCGGTTTATTTCTGCTTTATTGTATGGAATTCGTATGAAAATCGGTTGGACTTCGTATGGAATTCATATGGAATTCGGATTAAATCATATGGAACTCGCTTAAATGAGGTGGAACTCAACAAAAATGGAATGGAAGTCCATTTTAGGATTTAGGGTCGTGTGGGATCTTTTGAAAATTCCATTACATGTTGCGATTCTCAAGTAATATAAATCATGTAAAATTTGTTTGTATTTAGAAATGAAATACTAAGCACATAAAATATAAATTATGGGAATCACAAGCACATTCAATCGGAATTTCATGTCCTCAATTTAAGACAATTAAATGAAACATATTACAATACGTTATGCAATACATTTCCTAAAAACCAAACAAATTAATCAGGCGGAACTCTTTCTGGACAGCCACGTTTCGTGTGACTTGTAGATCCACATATACTGCATTTTTTTGTAGCTCGTCGTCTAGTGGTTGATGTTTGTCCCGCCTCTGCTCCTGAAGGACGACGACTATTTCTTGGTCGATCGGCTCGCCGATTCACAATCGGCGGCAAAACAACACAAGCTTGTGCTTCTGGTGATACAATCCACTCATCTTTGGGAGGCAGTGGGTGTATGACCCCTCCATATATTTCTTGCCAATTCGATGTCTTGTAGTATGACCAAACGTAGTCATATATACTCGTACCCTTGAAGTTGTGTCAACAACAAAGATTAAGTAGTGAACATTATAATTAAAGAATGATGTATTTATATATTTACTAACCGAATTGCAGCAATAGCATGCGAGCATGGAATAAGATCCAGCTGAAATTCACGACAGTCGCACAAGTTATCTTGGAGATCAACCTTCCACGTTGTATCTTTGAGGCTGACTTTAAATTGATCATCAGTAATAGCCACAACAGAGTATTTGTTTGAGAGCTCCAGCATTGGAGTCATTTTGGCCACGCATTCCTCAGTCTACTCTTCGGTTCTTGCAAACGCCTTAGCACGCCTTTCGTCAAACCATTTTTCTACAATGTGCCTATATAGCTCGACAATGGAACAGATCGGCAGACGTCTAGCATCTAACAGTCGGGAGTTGAATACTTCGGCTGCATTCGATGTCATGAAGCTATATCGGCGAACTGGGCATTTTGACCTTGCCCACTTTGCCGGTCCGAGCATCATGAGTTTGTCGTAAGCTGCCGGGCAATATTGTGCAATCTGGTCAATTGCCTTCTGATAGATTATAGGACGGTAAGCATAGGCTGCCTTATGGTATAACCTCACAATTGGAGCAGTGAAGGTTGTCAACTTGCTCTTGATATGGTAACAACACAAAGCGTGTGTTGCCTCTGGATAAACCGTACTTACTGCGTTTGCTATGCTGATGTGTTGATCTGAAACAATCAGCAAATGCTCATTAGAATGGAAAGCCATCCGGATCCGGGACATAAACCAAGTCCAGCTCTCATCATTCTCGATCGGTGCAAATCTAATTGCCAGAGGAAATATCTGCTCGTTGCTGTCTTTGGTTACAGCAACCAATAGCACACCTTTATTTCTTCCCTTGAGGTGTGTGGCATCAACGACAATCACTTGCCGTAATAAAGTTGAGAATGCTACACGCGACACACCCAAACAAACAAAGAACTGTCGTAGTCGTCCATCTTTGCCGATATTAAGATCGGTAATGGTGCCGGGATTGTGCTGTTCGAGAACATAAAAATATTTCGGCAGCAAGTTGAAAGAATCCTCTAAGCCACCATATATCATAGCTATGGCTCCATTTCGAGCTCGTAGCGCATTGTTGTAGCTCACTTTAATTCCGAAATTCTGTTGAAGCTCTGCCATTATATCTCGCGGTTTCATCATCGATCCTTGTCGGCGCATTCTCCTAGCAAAATATGCAGAGATAGCCTTCGAGCGTATAGTTCTGCTTCGGATGTTGTCCAGACTTGTAACACAAGTATGACTCGTGCAGAATTTGTATACAATCCAACATCCATCTGAATAAGCAGCTCGAAGAATGAACGAACAGTTATCACTGCGACTGCAACTATATTTCACCCGAGTTTTAGTAGATCACGTCACTTTAAATTCAACTTGATGCTCCATGTGCCAAAGTCCGACAGCCACGTACAAGTCCTCTTTTTTCCAAAACAATGATCCTTTTTGCAACTCCTCATCCAATACTGCTTGAACATCTCGCGATATAGGTACGTCAGATGTATCTACTGGAATTATCGGTAGTAACCAATTATTCATTTGCTGACTTAGGACATCAACTGTTTTAGCCGGTAATGGCTGAGTTGGGACCAGGCTTGATACAATGGCACCCATACCACCTTGTTCTCATACCCAAGCAGTGAAATCTTCAATTGTACAATTGAATAACGAAGCATTGTAATTGTGGCGTTCATCACCCTCAGATGATTCCGTATCGAATTCAGCTTCGTCGTCATCATCTGACTGGACAACTATATTCGGATTTTGTGTTGGCACCGTCTTCATGATTATCACCATCATCACCACCATCATGGTTGCCATCATCATCACTATCATTTTCAGGTGCAGTGTAGTTTAAATCGGGGACTGGAGAACTTCGACTTCCACTGCTCCTTTCTCCAAACATCATGGTTGTAGAAAAATGATGTAGTTCTTCTGGTGTTGGACTATAAGGGTTGTGCGGTTGTGGGCTCAATGAAGCCATGTATGGCCTGTACGGAGATGGTTGTCGACGAGAGCTTCCAGCAGCTTCATTTGATTGCATGTTCATCACTAAATAAAGCTTCGGCTCCCACAACATGTTACAAAGCCGTTGAAGGTGTGTATCCGTAGCCAGCACTGAAGGAACCGTCCTCCCACTTCTTGTTTCAGCTAGATAATAAAGGGTGTAAGAGCCCACCATGGCATGAGCATCTAGGATGTATTGAACATTTTTTTGGAGACCTTCTATCGTGATATCATGAGTGGATATCATGATAACTCGTTCTTCTCCGCCGATGTAGTTGTATGCATTGTCCCATTGACCATTGTAATGCAAAATGATAGAACAAAAATTTTCCATATTTTTTGAGAAAGCGTGTTTGATTGTGTTTGATTTTTGAGAGAGTTTTCTGAGAATGAGTATTCGATTACATGAGAGAGTGTTTCAAATTGAATAAGTGTTTTACTTGAGACAAAAAAATTTCAGTCATGAATAGTAAGTTTGAATAGTTGTAATAGTAATATTTCTGCATCTTTGTACTATTAAATTCAGAAATACATGTGATATTTATTCCAACTCCGCAAATGTTGGCTTTATTCAATTGAATAAAGTCGAATTGAATGTGTTTGCATGCATGTGAATTAAATTTGAGCCAGTTCCATCCCATTTGGCCGAGTTCCATCCACAATCGGGTAGTTCCATCCAATTTATCAGAGGTCCATTTGTTAAACTAATTGCGAGTTCCATCCCAATTTTCCGAGTTCCATCCGCAATCGGCGAGTTCCATCCAATTTAACAGATTTCTATTTGTTTAATTAAATAGCGAGTTCCATCCCAATTTGGCGAGTTCCATCCAAAATCGGCGAGTTCCATCCGAAAATGGCGAGTTCCATCCAAAATTGGCGAGTTCCATACGAAATTTGTTAAGGTCCATCACATTTGGGCGAGTTCCATCCCAATGCTATTGACTTAATGAAGACCAACATCCATCTATGCGTATTATTTTGTTTTTTATAAGATTATAAATGATTAACATCGTAAATTCAAGCACACTCCCAATTGAATTTACGTAAATAATAAAATAATTTGCTACAAAATTTGAAACAATAAATTACAAGCAAACTCACAATTTTATTAATAATTTTCTAAAATATTACAAATTTGATACACATTTTGATAGAAAACACCGAGCTAGTGAAGGAGATGTTGTATTTATTCCTTCACCTTGATGTCTTTTCCAGAAACGAAGAAGCGGACGCGGAGGTTATATCTCCATAACGTGATCCCTACTCCATGTGACGTAGGAAAAATCCTCTTCCGGACTGTTTGACGTAGAAAAAATATTCTTCCATTTGAACAAGTGCACGATATCTTGATAGCAGTGAAGGAAGTGCAAACAGACGGGGAGGAGATAGCAGTGCCGCTGGGTCTCCTTCATCTCTTTTGCTGCTTAAATATATTAATTAGTGAGCAGCAAAATTGTTAGTCGGTGGAGAGAGTTTCTGCTTCTCGTAAGCCACCGGGTTTCCATCAGAAATAGCTATCATTGATGCTCACTAACTAGAACCTTTCATCTCTTTTCCCGTAACGGAGAAGCAAGGGTTGATGGGCTGGAACCCTCTTTTGGTTGCTTTCCTTATTTCTGGTTTTGGGAAAAGGAGAAAGATGAGAAGGAATCTGGATGAAGGATTTTAACTACATGTGACGTAGGAAAAATCCTCTTCCGGATTGTTTGACGTAGGAAAAATCCTCTTCTAATTGATTGGAATCAAAAGAAATATGGGACATATGATTCAGTCATTTGTTGTTGTTATGGTTTTGGAATGAAATGAAGTGAATTTAAATAGAAGGGACTTGGTGGAATGAATTTGAACAATCTACTGGGTCGATAAATGTGTAGTGGCATACATGAATTATTTGAGAATCTTTGCACAGTTTCACTTTCACGTGAAACTAAATTTTTTTGCATGAATTATGTGTGCATTTATTCACTGAAAAGTTAAATTTGCACAGACTTTGATGTGTAAATGCAAGAGTGATGTGATATGTCAATGACTTGCAAGTGAATTATTTTGATCAATTTTGGCCTAATTCCATCCCATTTCGCCGAGTTCCATTTTAATTTGTCGAGTTCCATACAATTTGACAGAGTTCCATTTGTTTATTTAATAGCGAGTTCCATCCCATATTAGCGAGTTCCATCTCAAATTGTCGATTTCCATTCCAAAAATGTCGAGTTCCATCCAGTTTGATAGGGATCGATTTGTTTATTAATTTCACCGAGTTCCATCCCAATTTGGTGAGTTCCATCCCAAAATGGCGAGTTCCATCCAATTGGGACAGAGTTCCATTTGTTTAATAAATAGCGACTTCCATCTATGCGAATTAATACTCCCTCCGTCCCAGCTGAATTGTCCCGGTGACTTTGGGCACAATAACCAAGGAATGTGAGTGTAAAGTAAGTTGAGTGGAATTAATATTTTATTGTTGAGTGTGAAAAAGTTGTCTTTTTAAGTAATGAGACAATTGAGGTGGGACGGACGAAAAAGGAAAGTGGGACAATTGAGGTGGGACGGAGGGAGTACAATTTTTTATAAAATTGTAAATGAATAACATCTTAAATTCAAGCACAGTCCGAATTGAACTTTATTTTTATTTTAATTAACGATATATAATTTAATAATTTGCTACAATATTCGAAGAAATAAATTACAAGCACACTCACAATTGTATTAATTTGAATTCGAATTTTATTCCACAATATGCCTAAAATATTACACATTTTGATACTAGTAGTCGGCGAGCTAGTGAAGGAGACGTTGTTGCTGCTCCCCTTAATTATAGTAATTTGTGAGCAACAAAACTGCAAAACGGGTGATCACTTCCCAGTTCGAGCTCACTTATTATAAGCGCCCATCTCTTATCCCGTAAAGAGGCCAATGTCGATGTCCTGGAACATCAGGTGATTGCTTGCCCCATTTGTAGTTTCGGGAAATAAGAGACAGTGCGGAGGAATCCGGACCAAGGACACTTACTCCATGTGACGTAGGAAAAATCCTCTTCCGGACTGTTTGACGTAGAAAAAATCCTCTTCCATTTGAGCAAGTGCTCACTAATTCTTTCATCAATATTCATAAAGGATGATGGAATAAAGAGAAAAAGAAATAAAACCGCCATTTGTAGTGGGATTATTTTAGGAATCAAGAAAAAATGAGTTGGAACTATACAAAATCACCTTTATATAGAAAGGAATAGTAAATGGCTTGGTAGACAAAAGTGTAAGAGTCACATGCATTATATGAGCAACTTTGCAGAGTTTCACTTTCACGTGAATCTGAAATATTTCAGCATTTATTTACTGAAAAGATAAAGAGGCACATACATTGATGTGTAAATGCAAGAGT
>JAPKLW010005494.1:4000-20825 GCA_026898455.1 Plectranthus barbatus | reverse complement strand
AACTGATCATCGTAACTCGGAAGCCGGCCAACTTCCAGTTACAAACCTGAAACGGATATAATAACACATAAAGAGCACGTGCGTGAAAATAAAATGATTTTGATAGCATGGATCTTTTCAACAAAACCCCATGTCTATCTGTGTAAGTTGCATAGCATGTTTCCTATATAAATGTATGATTTCGGGCATGTTTCTCATTGGGTACGAAAGTACTCAGCCCCTCGCGTTATTTCTAAAATGTGCAGGTTAAGCAGCATGGATGGAAGTAGCGGGTGTAAGCTGGAGGAGCAAAGAAGTTATTTTTGAAAGATTTATAGATCATGTGACATGTATCTCCATATACATGTCACCATCACGCTACACACACGCTGCTACACTCTCTGAACTTCCTTCCCTTTTTAAATACTTAACTTTTGGATACTGTTATTAAATCTTGACTCGAAGTACTTTTGTTGAATAATTTTATATTTTAATTAAAATAAAGTCTTCCGCTTATTATTTCTTGAAGTGCGTTTGACAAAACCTGAAACATCAATGTAACGTGGCCCCAAATTGGGAAGGTCAGTTGGGGGCGTTACACCAGCAAGACCTTGGATGAAGCTCAGGTGAACTACACCACTACTGAGAAAGAGCTACTGGCTGTGGTCTTCGCCTTCGACAAGTTCCGGACATACCTAGTTGTGGCAAAGACGGTGGTGTACACGAATCACGCTGTGATCCGATATTTGTTCGTGAAGAAGGAGGCAAAGCCGAGGCTGATCCGGTGGATCTTGCTGCTGCAGGAATTCGACATGGAAATTAAAGACCGGAAGGGCTGTGAGAATGTGGTAGCAGAACACCTTTCAAGACTGGAGAATCCGGTGGAGGGAGATGACCCGAAGATCCGGATCACTGAGGTGTTTCCAGATGAGCAGCTGCTTGCTGTGGAGGAGATAGATCCATGGTATATGGATCTTGTGAACTTTGTGGTTGCAGGTGTCTTACCGCCTGATCTGTCTTCTCATCAGAAGAGGAAATTCTTGCATGACTGCAAGTTTTATTACTGGGACGAGCCATTCCTCTACCGCCGATGCGCTAATATGGTGATCCGGCGATGCATCGGGGCGCAGGAGCAGGAAAACATAATGGGGGACTGCCATTTATCCCCCTACGGAGGCCACTGTGCGGCAAATAGGACAGCCGTAAAAATCCTCACCAGTGGATTCTACTGGCCTACTATTTATCGCGACTGTCAGAGATTCGTGGCCAGCTGCGATAGGTGTCAGAGGATGGGGGGCATCTCGAAGAAGGATGAGATGCCACAGAAGTTCATGTTGGAAATAGAGTCGTTCGATGTGTGGGGTATTGATTTCATGGGACCATTCCCTAAGTCCCATGGATATTAGTACATCCTGTTAGCTGTGGATTATGTTACCCGGTGGGTAGAGGCTATCCCCACTGTGACTAGCGATTCCAAGGTGGTGCTGAGGTTCCTGCAGAAAAACATTCTGACCCGTTTCGGAGCACCGCGCGCACTACTGAGTGATGGGGGGTCCCATTTCAAAACCAGATGGCTGGGGAGTTTACTGGCAAAATATGGAGTTTAGCATAAGGTCACATCTCCATATCACCCCCAGGCCAACGGGCAAGCTGAATTGGCGAACCGAGAAATAAAGCAGATCCTAGAAAAATATGTGGTTTCTAGGAAAGACTGGGCCAATCTTCTGGATGATGCTCTGTGGGCCTACATGACTGCATTCAAGACCCCAATTGGTATGTCGTCTTACCAATTGGTGTTTGGAAAGGCATGCCACCTACCAGTGGAATTGGAGCACAAGGCGTATTCGGCGGTGAAGAGGATCAATTGGGACTTGAAGACTGCATCTGAGCAGCGATGTCTATAATTGACTGAGTTAGAGGAGTTTCGGGCTGAGGCATATGAGAGCTCCAGACTGTACAAGGAGCGCGCCAAGAGGTTCCATGACCGGTGTATTCGCAGCCGCAGTTTCAATCCGGGGGATCAGGTACTTGTTTTTAACTCTAGACTTCGACTATTTCCTGGTAAATTTAAGTCTAGATGGTATGGTCCTTATATCATTGAAAAAGTTAACTCTAATGGCACACTAGACTTGGTAGGATCTGATGGCACACACTTCACCGTCAATGGTCATAGAGTGAAAACCTATCTGCAATCTGAGTCCGTGTCTGCTGTTTCTGAACTTTATCTATCTGACTCATAAAGTGTTTCTGAGTTGTCTAGCTACAGACAGTAAATAAAGCACTTGTTGGGAGGCAACCGAACCTATCTCTGGTTTAGTATACAGTTTTGGTCATTTTTGAAGTCAGTATCTGTTTTATTTGGTTTATTATGCTTTTGTTTTGAGTTAGTTCACTCCATTTTCCATAGTTTACGTTCACTTTTGGTTGTTGAAGTTAATGGTTGCAGATGAGGAGTTCGGGATGCGAGGAATCGCCGGAAGCAACAAAAATGGCGACCCAATTACACCTTCGGCGATCGCCGGTCGTGAATCTTGGGTCGCCGAGTTTGTCGTCAAATTCACACAGGCTCGAAGCAATTTCGGTGACCCAAAATTGATTTCAGCGATCGCCGATTTCGTTGGTTTGGTCGCCAAAATTGCATTGTTTTATTTTTGCTACGGCACAAAATCAACGACCCATTTACATTTTCGGCGATCGCCGAAAATGTAAACGGGTCGCCGTATCCGCTTTTCCCAGAAAATGTTTCGGCATAATTTCGGCAACCCGACTACAAATTCGGCGATCGCCGAACGGGTCTTGGGTCGCCGAAATTGTAAAAGGAGCGAAATAAAGCTCTAAAACCTCTCATTCCCCCTCACTTTTCAACCTATTCTCTTTACACACGAAAAACCCACATCTTCTCTCT
Source organism: Plectranthus barbatus (assembly GCA_026898455.1). NCBI lineage: Eukaryota > Viridiplantae > Streptophyta > Magnoliopsida > Lamiales > Lamiaceae > Plectranthus > Plectranthus barbatus. Next base: position 17,941 of record JAPKLW010005494.1, on the reverse strand, counting down.
AAAAATCCGACCCCCTCACTCTAAATTGCCTCAAATCCTTCCACACATTGCATTCCCGTCATACTTCGGAGGTTTCTCGCCGATTACTTTTCCAAATTTCATCCAAAAACATCAAAATCCCCAAATCCTAGGGTTTAAGTTTGTTTTTCAATTTTCACTTCAAATTCAAGGTACTCTTCGTACTCCTTATGTTTATTTCAATTTCGTACGCATATTTCATCGTTTAGTTGGTATTGTAGGTTGAATGTTGGATTATTTGCTTTACACTCTCGTTTTCATTTAGCAATTCAAATTTAGATAGCATGTTTACGCATATTTATGGTTTTGTTGCATTGTTTTAGTAATTTTAGGGATTGATCTTTGATTTGGGGGTTTTTGTATTGAGGATTTTGATTTGTGTTAAGCTAGGGCTTTGAATTGCATTGGCAAATCTGATTGAGTAAGGGGAATGAGTGATGATATTGGAGTTATTGATAGACACTGAGAATGTGGTGTGATTATGCATATATATATTTAGTTAGACTATGGAGATGTTGCTTTTGTTGTAAGTTTAGTTTATTTTGAATGTTTACCTTTCATTGTTGCTGGTTTCTGACTATTGGTTTTGTTTAGCAGAATTGAAATGGCACCTCGACGCCGCATCGAGTCCACAAGGCCGGAGACATATGGAATTCAACTCCGGGGATTGGAACTTCATGAGAAATTCAAGGCCCTGGTGGAGAGAGGGGTTGTCGCAACCCGGTATGCAGATCTGGATGCTCTACAGGCACTGGGACTACTGGATAATGTCAGGGAGCTCTTCTCCAATATTGGTTGGGGGCCCATTCTGGATCTCGAGGCCCCCACCTACAAGCGCTTCACCCTTGAGATCATGACCACTTTCGAGCTCACCACCACTATCCGGAACATACCGGAGGGAGCCACATTTCGGGCGATGAATGAAGACCGGACTCTTACATCCAAACAGATTAACCGGGCACTTGGTGTGCCCAATGTTGGGGTCTATACTAGGCCGCGAGGATTCGACGCGAAAGTTTTTTGGCCCACCATCTGTGCTGCCCACAACCCGGCCTGGGAGTCTGGTAAATACAAGGCCTCAATGATCCGGAACCCTGTATTTCGGATTATTCAGCGGATTCTGGCACACACTCTTTTTGCCAGAAAGGACAACAGCTCCATGAGGGATGTGGAGCTCATGGTGATCTTTTGTATGCTTCATCAGCAGTCTTTGAACTTTGCCCAACTCTTTCTACTACAGTCCAGCCGGGCATCCTCAGCCAGCCGAGGGCCGATATGTATCGGAGGGCTCTGGACCCATCTTCTGATTTCGATGGGTATTGACGTTGAGGGACAACAGGCAGAGCCACTGACTAGGCTCAGTTTGCAGAAGTTGGTAGCCCTCCGCTTCATCCGGACTGCCCACCCACCTTATCTCTTTTGTCAGCGTACACCGCCCCACTTCCCGCTGCCAAATCTCGAGCTCACTAATGTAGGGATTCAGCGCTACCGCAACTACTGGCAGCTGGATACTTTGGCCCACGTGGAGGCGATTCAAGTCGCAGCGGCTGAGCGAGAGAGGAATCCCAGACTTCACGCTGAGGACGAGGACGCCCATGAGGAAGAGGAAGCCAATGAGGACGACCATGACGAGGACGCCGGCGGCACTGAACATGATACGAACCGGGAGCAGCCCGATGACCGGTCATGCCGCCTTGAGCTAGGAGGCACTTCTCATGACCGGTCAGCCCAAAACCATATCTTTTCAAGATTTGAAGATCCCCAAGTATAAATAGGACTTCCCAGGACCTAAAAAAGGTTCTTGGACATTATTTTTAAGAGAAAAAAAGCTGGGAGAACGTAGGGAATAGAGAAAACTTGAAGAGCACTCCAGAAATTGAAGATCGAAGATCACGGGTTTTTGATTTTCATGTTCTTCGTTTCTATGACTTTTTATTTCTCTGTTTTCTTAGAACTTAGCATGATTGGCTAAGTCCTTCGTGGATTCTAGGGTTTTGAAACTTGATGAATTTCATTTAATTGTTTATGTGATTTGATTTTCCTTTCCCATCTACATTCTAATTTCATCTGAGCTTTTCATTAATTACATGAGACTGGCCATCGATTGTGATTTGAATTAATAGCTTTTGAACCGAGAGGTCTAGGTTATCAATTTAGATGCAGATAAATTGGATTTAATAGAACGATTGTCCGAGAGGAAATTGAACTGTTGAAGAGTTTTAAAAATCTAAGGTTTTATCAAGAGTAAAAGTCTTTTTGTGCGTCCGAGAGGAGTCACTAGGTCTTTTATTTCCAAGTTATGGTTTAGAGTCCGAGAGGATCACCTGATAACATATTTGAGATTAACTCACATTTTTGGAAATTAAAATTGGAATTGAATTACGTAAATAATTGTTTGATTATTCTTCATTGTGGATTGCCCTGGAATCCTAGTTTCTCAATAGATTTTCTAAACTTAATAAATTTTCTTTACTTGTCATTCTAAATATTTCTTTTCAATATTGTCTAGGAATAAATAAACAAACTTTTCTATCGGTGTGTCTAGATAGTAGTACGGTATCCATGTGTTAGTGCTTGATTATACTTCGATCCTGCAATCTTTGAGATCGATAAATTATTACTTGCCCACTGCAGTGGTCTGTACACTTGCAGAATAGCGCGTTGTGAAACGTGCTATCATCGATCGACAGAAAGTTTGTCGATCGACACAATACGACTTGACAAGATTTTAAAAATGATGACCTTGTCGATCGACAAATAGTGTGTCGATCGACAGAAAAACTTTTTTTTCTTTTATTTAATAATTTCCTGTCGATCGACAGGATTGCTGTCGATCGAAACAGAGGCTCAATTTTAAAAACGAAACTGAAAAGCTGGAAATTTTTCTAAACCATGAAATAAATCCTAAAATACCTAAGACTCGAAAAATTGACTCTCAAACTGAAATACAGCAATAAAATGATGGTTTACCTCCCAACAAGTGCTTCATTTAACGTCGTTAGCTCGACGATACCTCAGATCACGGCCGGTCTAGATAATGCACTTCCACAGCTCCAATCGGCAGCAGGCTGTAGTAGCGCTTGACTTGATTTCCATTGACTCTGAAGATTGTGCCATCCTGACCAGCTAACTCCACCACTCCATTGCTGGTAATGTTGACCACAGTATATGGTCCATTCCACTTAGACTGCAGCTTTCCTGGCATGAAGCGGAGGCCATAATTGAAGACCAGGACCAGATCCCCTTTGTAGAATTGTCGCCTCTTCAGGCCTTGATCATGGAATCTCTTGGCTCGGAGTTTGTAATTCATGGAGTTCTCATAAACCTCCTCACGGAATTCGTCCATCTCATTTAAGTAAGCAGCTCGGCTCTCAGCAACAGCCTTCCAATTCAGATTCAACTCCTTCACAGCTCTCCATGCCTTGTGCTCAAGCTCCACAGGAAGATGGCAGGACTTACCAAAGACCAACTGGAATGGAGACATCCCAATCGGCGTCTTGAAAGCAGTACGGTAAGCCCACAGTGCATCATCGAGCTTGAATGTCAATCCTTCTTCATCTTGACAGTCTTCTCAAGGATCCCTTTTATCTCTCTATTGGACAACTCGGCGAGGCCATTCCCTTGAGGGTGGTATGGAGTAGTAACCCTGTGCTTGACACCATATCGAGCAAGAAGAGCAGAAATAGTACGGTTAAAGAAATGGGAACCACCATCACTCACCAAGGCTCTAGGAGTGTCGTATCGAGTCACCACATTCTTCTGTAGGAAGTTCACCACAACTTTGGAGTCATTGGTGGTCATCAGAATGGCCTCCACCCACCTAGAAACATAATCAACAGCTAAAAGAATGTAAGTGTAACCTCCTGAAGGTGGGAAGGGGCCCATGAAGTCTATCCCCCACACATCGAATATCTCGACCTCAATCACTGGGGTCTGGGGCATCTCATCCTTCTTTGAAATATTGCCCATCCTCTATCACAGTTAGAAACAAAGGCCTTGCAATCGCCATGAATGGTCGGCCAGTAGAACCCACTAGAGAGGACCTTGAAGGAGGTCATGTTGGCAACAAAGTGGCCACCGCTGGGAGAAGAGTGACAAGCCCCGATAATCTTGAAGAACTCAGGCTGAGGGACACACCGGTGGATATCGGCACATCGGCGCCACAGGTATGGATCCTCCCAATAGTAGAATAGGACCTCCTTCAGAAATCTCTTCCTTTCCTGTGGGGTAGACTCCGGAGGGGGAACTCCACTCACCAAGTAGTTGGCATAGTCAGCATACCAAGGAGTCTTGTTGCAATAGTACTCCTTGAGGTCCCTATCTCTGCATACAAAGACCTGTTCATCAGGGAAGGTCTCTTGGATCCTCATCTTCTGGTCATCCCCCTCAACCGGGTACTCCAATCTGGAGAGATAGTCGGCAATCACATTCTCACAGCCCTTTCTGTCCTTGATCTCCACATCGAACTCCTGAAGCAGCAGGATCCATCTGATCAACCTTGGCTTGGCATCCTGCTTGGCAAACAAGAATTTAATGGCAGCATGGTCAGTATAAACAACAGTTTTCGACCCTATTAGATAGAGTCGAAATTTATCAAAGGCATACACAACAGCTAGCATCCCTTCTCCGTAGTGGTGTAATTGCATTGGGCAGGTTTCATGGTCTTGCTGGCATAGTGAATGACATGGAAGAGCTTCCCCTTCAGCTGTCCTAGAACCGCTCCAACTGCAAAGTCGCTAGCATCACACATGAGCACGAAGGGCTCATCCCAATCTGGAGAAGTGAGGACTGGAGCAGTCACCATTGCCTTCTTCAACTGCTCGAAGGCCTTTAAGCACTCTGCATCAAAAACAAAGGAGACATCTTTCTAAGCAGATTACAAAGGGGTCTAGAGATTTTAGAGAAATCCTGTATAAATCTACGGTAGAACCCGGCATGGCATAGGAAACTCCGAACTCCCTTCACATTCAGTGGTGGCGGCATCTTCTCAATTGCTGTGATCTTGGCCTTGTCCACTTCCAAACCTTCAGAGGACACCCGGTGTCCTAGTACAATCCCTTCCTTCACCATGAAGTGGCACTTTTCCCAATTCAGACACAGGTTTGTCGCAGCACACCTCTCCATCACTGTAGCTAAATTCTGCAAGCAAACATCAAAAGAGCTACCAAAGATAGAAAAATCATCCATGAAAACCTCCATAATGTGCTCAATAAGATCATGAAAAATAGACATCATACACCTCTGAAAAGTAGCAGGTGCATTGCACAAACCAAAAGGCATTCTCCTGTAGGCAAAAACTCCATATGGGCAAGTGAAAGCCGTCTTATGCTGATCTTCCGGGGCCACTGCAATTTGGTTATAACCAGAATAACCATCCAAAAAACAGTAGTAGGGATAACCTGACAGTCTGTCAAACATCTGATCGATGAAGGGCAGAGGGAAGTGATCCTTGCATGTAGCGGCATTCAGAGCTCGGTAGTCGATGCAACACTGCATCCTGTGACTGGTCTTGTCGCCACCTCTTCGCCATCCTCATTCTTCACAATTTGCATTCCCCCCTTCTTGGCCACAACCTGTGTCGGACTCACCCATTGGCTGTCGGAGATGGGATAGATCATCCCATTGTCTAGAAGCTTCAGTACTTCCTTCTTCACGACCTCTTGCATTGTAGGGTTGAGTCTTCTTTGAGCTTGTCTCTTCAGCTTAGCCTCTTCTTCCAAATTAATCATGTGCTGGCGTTGTTGGACTGATTCCTTTGATATCTGCCAGTGTCCATCCAATAGCTGACTTGTGGTCCATCAAAACTCGTAGCAGCTTCTCCTACTCTGTAGAAGTAAGAAAAGATGAAACAATTACAGGATAAGTATTGTCAGGACCCAAATAAGCATATTGTAAATGAGAAGGAAGAGGTTTCAGCTCCAAAATAGGTGGTATGGGCCATTTTTCAGCCTCGGGTACGGCTGTGTCGGTCGACACAACCTCTCTGTTGATCGAAATAGAGGCTACTTCCTTCTTCTTCTTTCTCCTGGACTGCTTGTCGACTGGATGATTTTCGGCATCTCTGTCGATCGACACCCTCCCTGTCGATCAACAGGGAGGTGATTTTCCAACTATCGACACACCTGCTCTGTTGAGCGAAACAGAGGCACCTGCTCAATTTTTTTCTTCTTCTTTCACAAACTGGATTGGCAGGGGCTCCCTTTTGTTCTCCTTTACCCTGGGCAACTCCTCCTTCACATCTAGCTCCACAATAAAGTCCAGAAGCTCGTCACAGGCTTCATCAAGCTCTGAAAAGGAAAATAAAGAGTGGTGAAGACATTGTTCTAGATAATCAGTTTCAGAATGAATAGAAAGTAAAGGGGAAGAAATCACCGGATCAAAACTGTCTATCACATGACATTCTTCTTTGTAGCTCCCATCATCGTGTTTTTGCATAGATTTGAAAATATCGAAGGTCACAAACTCATTGTCGACTCAGAATGTTAGTTTCCCTTCTCGAATATCGATCAGGGCTCCTCCGGCTCAGAAATGGTCTCCCCAGAATTAGCGGGATATTGTGATCCTCCTCCATGTCCAAAACAACGAAGTCAGCCGGGAGTATGAAATCTTTAACTCTTACTAAGACATCCTCCACAATTCCTCTAGGATAAGAGATCGATCTATCAGCCATCTGAAGAGTAATGGTAGTCAGCTTGATATTTCCAATCTCCAGTCTCCTGAAAATGGACAACGGCATCAGATTGATGCTTGCTCCAGAATCGCAAAGCACCCTGCCGAATGTCTCTCCACCTATAACACAAGAAATCGTGAATGAACTCAGATCCTCTCTTTTCAGAGGTAGATTCTTCTTAATGATAGCACTGTATTCCTCAAATAGGTTCACCATCTCGTGTTGCAGCATAGGTCTCTTCTGTGCGACCATATCCTTTAGGAATTTGATGTACCCCGGCATCTCCTGCAGAGCTTCCACGAGAGGAATATTGATGTGCACCTTCTTCGTGTTCTCTAAAAACTGTGCATACCTCTCATTCACCTTATTCTTGGCAAATCGCTGCGGAAAAGGCATCGGGGGCAACTTTTCTCCAGGGCCCGGCGGCTGTGTCGATCGATAGGGATTCTGTCGATCGACAGGATCTCCTGAATTAACTGCTGGTTCTGGTCCTCTATTTCGATCGATAGGATTGCTGTCAGTCAAAACAGAGGCTTCTGCCGCAGGCTCCTACTCTTTTTCACTCCCTTCTTCAGCCTCAGATTCGGCCCCTTTCTGTTCGGGTCCCTTGTAAGACTTGCCACCCCTCAATGTGATGGCATTGGCCTGATTTCTCTGATTCTTTGGGTTGGTCTGAGTGTTGCTCGGTAATTGCCCTTGTTTATGTTGTGATCCAAGGGATGCAGCAATCTGACTGACTTGTGTCTCGATAATCTGAGCATGTTTCTCCACTCTATCCACCTTAGAGTTGATTCCTTCCACTTCTTTCTCCAGATTCCCAACTCTTTTATCGGACCCTTGCATGAACTTGGCTAGGATTTCCTCAAGGCTCAGCTTCTTCTTTAGTTCCACAATTTCTCCATTCTCCACATTGAATCCAACAGGAGGTTGCTTGGCAGCATCAGGATTTGAATATGAGAAACCTGGGTGATTCCTTGCCCTGTTGGAATTGTAGCCTTGATTGTAGCCCTAATTTTGTGAATATCCTCCTCGGTTATTATTCTGATAGCCACCTCTTTGGACAAAATTGACATCAACGGTATCAGTCTCACAAGAAGAGGACAAAACTGGATCGACAACAGCAACGGTTCATCCAGATTCCATCTTGGCAAAGTCCTCTCTCAGCTTCTTGAGCTCTCCCATCAGGTCTACCTCGGGTTTTGCTACCTTCTCCACAGCTTTAACTGGTTCCTTGCGGTTGCTAGACCATCTTTGACTATTAGTTGCCATCTTCTGAAAGAAGGCCATGGCTTTCTTGGGACCCTTTGTCATCACAGAGTCTCCCAGTGTGGAATCCACCAATTCGACAGTCTTTTCATTCAAACCTTCATAGAAGGTTTCAACCTGATCTGCCAAACATAGATTGTGACCAGGACACAACCTCAGCAACTCCTTGTACCTCTCCCAGGCCTCATAGAAATTCTCATCATGTCTCTGAGAAAACCTAATGATATCCTTCTTCCTTTGCCTGATGACACTTGGGGGAAAGAAATTCATCAAGAATGCGTTCCTCAGTTCCTTCCAAGTGCTGATGTTGGTTTTATCCAGAGCAGAAAACCATGACTGGGCCTTGTCTCGCAGAGAAAAGGCAAAGAGCCTCATTCGCATGGCACTTTTGCTGACTCCATTGATCTTCACAGTGTTGCAGAGAATGATAAATTTGTCAAGATGAGCATAGGGTTCCTCAGTAGCTCGGCCCCCATATTGACTCTGCTGAACCATCTGCACCAACCCAGTCTTCAGCTCAAAGTTATTGGCATTGATGCCAATGCTGAAATCAGTCTCCTGGAACTTAGGTCTGTATCTCTTCTGGATAGCATCTTCATCCTCGTCAGCATCAATCCCTAGATAATCATACTCATCTTCATCATCTGAAGACTCTTCGGGTGGATTATTGTTCCGATGATTCCTGTTGTTGGCTCTTTCCTGCTCCAGTATAACCATACGCTCCCGCCTGGCGTGCATCTCTCTCTAGAGTTCAGCTGTTTGCTCGGGAGTAAGGTTGGGAATGTTCTCTTGATGTTCATCAGCCATCTTGACAGTATCACTGCTGGAAGCGGCTTCCTCTCGGTGTCTCCTGCTGTTATTTCTTCTGCACGTAGCCTCAATTTCAGGGTCGATTGGAATCGGTGTCTTACCACTCCTCCTTGTGTGCTAATACTACCTGAAAATAAATCAAGGGAAGAAGGAGTAAACACAGAATTTCAAATAAACTGAAATAAATTAACTAACACACGAATTAAACGATTAAACAGAAATAACTAAAAAAAACAAAATCTCTGTCGGTCGACAGAATTTGTGTCGATCGACAGAAAAGCTGTCGATCGAAATTCACGATGTCGGTCGAAACAGAGGGTAAAATTTTAAGGAAAAACTGGCAAAATTTTTTAAGGGAAATAATAAGAAAACTCGGCAAAACTGAAAAGGAAATTAAAATTAAAATTACAACTTAAATCAACAACCCTAAACAGATTCAATAACAAGATAATTCTAACAATCCCCGGCAACGGCGCCAAAATTTGATCACTATTTTTTTAATGATACTTTATAGAGTAGTGACAAGTTAAAATTATCGATCCCACGGAGATTGTAAAAGCGAACATCTCATGTACTGAACCATTTGTTTTTGGTTTGTTGTCTAAGTAAATAAAGCTTTGAAGGGATTTTTGAAATTTAAAACTAATTTTGCAAGAAAATTAAATTAAAGCAGATAATCAAAATTGGGTTTTAAAACACTAGAGAAAAGTTCAGATTCCAGGGCAAGTTCATGTCAAGGATAGCATGCAAGGAAATTTCATCGATCAATTTAAAATAAAGATTTAGGTGGAACATCAGGAAAATATTACAAATTCCAGGGTTTGGCAATTCATAAAGTAGATTTTCAATTTCCTATATCCTTTCTGTCGATCAGCTTGAATTTTCAACGAGCTCTTCGAATACAACCTTCCTCTGTTTCGATCGACACAATTTCTGTCGATTGAAACAGAGCACACCACCAAACGACTCTTTTTTCAGACTTAGTCAATTTTCACTCCGAAAACCTGTATTTTTCAGCATAACAAACAACTTAGACATAAAACTCATGCAATGCTCGGAATTTAAAGTAAACACACCATAATTATATCAAAACACCCTAAAAATCCATAGATAAGTGAACGAAATAGCGCACTTATCAGTTTTGCAATGGTCCACTGATGGACTTCTGTGTTGATGCTGGCATTGCTCATGAGAAGTCAGTTCCAAGGACGCGCCAGCAGAATAGTCTTACCGAACGAGGAAATAGAATAGTCAGGACTATGCTTGCTGAAGCTAACGTAAAAGAAGGTTACTGGGGAGAAGCCTTGATGACAGAGTTCTATACTCAGAATAGGAGTGCAATCAACAGTCGCCATAAAAAACCCCCGTACGAAGTCTTCAATGGTCGACTTTGAAAGATCTGGAACTTGGTGATTATGTGGTCGAAAATGAATGTGAGAAACTCAGTGCCAATAAAGAAGATTCAAATCAAGTTTCTCAGACCAGATCAATGGTGAATCACACAAGTACTTTAGATGAAGAAGCCAGTGATGCAATCGACCTAACTAAGGCATTTGGTTCATTGTCGATAAACTCAAGCATCAATCAAATGGGGCCTTCAGGAGATCAAAACAGAGCTCAGTGTGAAGGACAAACTGGAACAGAGTATCTTACTCAAACTGACCTTCCAGAAGATGAAGGTACCCATCCTGAAGAATTCCAACCGACGGTACGTGAAGAAGACCAAGGAGCTCAAGATATGGAAGTCAACACTGGAGAAGAAGACTCCAGTCAAAGTGACTTAGTTTAAGTTCTAGTATCGGGAGCAGACGGTACTGAGTATCTTGACGATTTCGTCCAACTTGTTGAAGTTACCCAACTCCAGAAGCCGAAATGGTTGAGAAACCATCCCGAGGAATCTGCGCTGGACAGTGTTGCCAACACATTTCACATGAGATAAGGGAGCGCCTTGCTTACTTGTTTTATATCTTAGGAATCAGAACCAACAAATATTAGAGATGCTCTGAAATCAACTGACTGGATAAACGCTATGTAAGAGGAGCTTGTTGAGTTCAAGAGAAATGAAGTTTGGTACTTGGTGGATCGACCAAATCATCAGTCAGTTGTCAGCACCAAATAGGTCTTCAGGAACAAGAGAGACGAAACTGAGAATATAGTGAGGAATAGAGCAAGACTGGTAGCAAAAGGATATGCTCAATGTGAAGGGATCGACTTCGACGAAACTTTTGCTCCATTGGCCAGACTTGAAGCTATTCGTCTATTCCTTGCTTACGCCGCCCATAACAACTTCACAGTTTTCCAGATGGATGTGAAGAGTGCCTTTTCTGAATGGGGAGCTCAAAGAAGAAGTATATGTGGAACAACCCCCAGACTTTGAAGAAGGAAATCAAGTTTACAAACTGAGGAAGGCTCTCTATGGGTTGAAGTAGGCAACCAGAGCTTGGTGTGAGACGCTATCTCAGTTTCTCTTCAAGAATGGTTTTCGTAAAGGCAAAATCGACACAATGTTGTTCAAAATTAAGGATGGATTAGACATCCTTCTGGTGCGGATCTGCGTCGATGATATTATATTCAGATGCAGAAACTTGATAATGTGTGAGAAGTTCGCCAAACTGATGCAGAGCAACTTTCAGATGAGCGTGATGGGCAAACTGACTTACTTCTTGGGTCTTCAAGTCATTCAGTCTAAAGGAGGAATCTTCATCAATCAGAAGAAATATACCAAGAACTTGATCAACAAGTTTTTTTCGGAGAAGACCAAGCCCTTGAGGATTCTGGTAAGCCCAAGTGCTCAGATCAATCTTGATGAAGAAGGTGAAGCAGTCAACCCAACAACATACAGAGGCATTATTGGGTCACTCATATACTTAACTGCCAGTAGGCCAGATATCTCCTACTCAGTTGGAGTATGTGCGAGGTTTCAAGCCAATCCAAAGAAGTCGCACATGGAGGCTGCCAGAAGAATAGTCAAATACCTCAAAGGGGCAGAGTCACTAGGTATTTGGTACCCAAAATCTGACGAGCTTACTCTCAATGCTTACTCGAATTCAGGTTTTGGAGGATGCAGAATCGACAGGAAGAGCACAAGTGGAACATGTCAGTTCCTAGGTCACAAGCTTGTAAGTTTGTTCAGTAAGAAGCAACACTCAATCGCCACGTCTACAATAGAAGCTGAATATGTTGCTGCAGCAAGCAGTTGTGCTCAAGTGCTTTGGATCAAGCAACAATTGCTTGACTATGATGTCGAAACTGGGTGTGTGCCAATCTATTGTGATAATAGCAGTGCAATGTGCATCACAAAGAACCCAGTTCATCACTCCTGAACCAAGCACATCGACATAATGCATCACTTCATCAAAAATCATGTCGAGAAGAAGGATGTGTCCGTGGAATACATCCGAACTGAAGATCAACTGGCTGACATCTTCACAAAACCACTCCCAGAGACTAGATTCAAGGAGCTCTGCATAAAACTTGGTCTATTGAAAATCGACGAGATCCTTGTTGAAGAAGAATGACGCTGAATAAAACTGAGTCCGAGCTCTCAATTTTTTAAATTAAAGGCAGATCGGCTGAAGATTAAAATTGAGTTCCAACTCTCAGTTTTCAACAAACTTGGTGTGTTGATCACTGCAAAATTTGTAGATAAATTGCAAATACAGTGGCAAATAAATTTATAATATACCCAAAGGTAGTCGAACCCAGAGGAATTGTGTAACGAAACTATCTTATATACTAACTATAGTTTTAAGATCTATTGTTTGAGTAAACAAAAAATTGGGTTTTGGTTTTGGGATTTAAAGATAACAATGCATGAATTTAAAGGTTTTTGAAAACAAATATAAAAGAACACAAATTCTAGGGCAAATAATAAATCAGAATACATGCAAGACAATCAACTCTACAATGGTGGAAAATCAAATAAAGTATTAAAATTCCTTGGTTTGGCAATTTTAACTTAGGTTACTATCATGTGACTGTATATGCTTGGTTGGCCTCAAGAACACAATAATTATCAACCTTAATAAAAACAAAGATTTAATTCCCTACAATTGATTAATCTTCCTTTTGAGACAGAAAACCAATTATATTCAATTCATCTTCCTGTTATTAATTTTCTCCTCTCGGTCTTTCAATTAACAACTATGAATATAGAATCAATTTCATCTCTTGATCCATCATCAATTCTAAATTCTATCAAATAAACCAGGAATTGAAATCATGCAAATTGAGTTAATTAATCTAGCATGCAAACATGATTAATTATACATAGCCCTAGAACCCGCTAGGATTTCTAGACACTCATGATGGAAAGAAACAAGAGAAACATAAATTATGCTTACTAAATTTAAATTTTTTGTGATAATCAGTGTTGTGGCTAAAACGTGTTTATTTAGTGACAACACATATGTGTGACTATATTACGATATTTTTGTGACGACAAATTATGCTACTAAATAATAAAATTTTTGTGATAATTAGTTTAGTGGCTAAAACATATTTATATAGTGACAATACATCTGTGTGACTATATCATGATAATTTAGCGACTATTATAGTTTGTAACTAATTAATAGTGAATTAGCGATGAAACTTGGTGTCACAATAAAATAGAGCAATAGTGGCAACTATCGTAGTTCGTGGCTAAACCTTTTAGCCACTATTCAATAGACATGACATTGTGACGACATACAATATTGTCACTAATATGCTATAGTGACAAAATTCTTATTGAGGAAAAATCTGTAATGCCCCATTTCACTATCAAACATAACAAAAATGCCCCATCTTATAACTATCTTCAAAAAATGCCCAAAAGTACAAAATCTGTCAAATTTAGTTGTCAGTTACACGTTGTTTGATGATTTGGTCAAAAATCGAATTTTGAATGAATTATTTTGAATAAAAAAATTAAAAGAAAGTGGATCCTGACTACAATTTTTGTATTTAGTGAATTGGGAAAGAATAACACAATTTTCGAAAAAAAAAAAGTTCAAGTCAGGACCGGTTCGCGGTCCTGACCGGTTCATTGCGGTCCTGACCCGACAAAACCGGTCCTGACCTCATTATTTTACTTAAAATATTGCGAATTAATTACACAATTTTTGGAATAAAAAATAGGTTAAAGTCGGGACCGGTTCGGTGGTCCTGACCGGTTTAACGCGATCCTGACCGGT
>JAPKLW010005493.1:0-20828 GCA_026898455.1 Plectranthus barbatus | reverse complement strand
TATATTTTTTAAACTTCTAAAAATTATAGGTCTACAAAAAGTGGGGAGAGAAAAGAAGCGTTTAAGGACGAAGACGTGCATGCGATTTGTAAAGAAAAAATTATTCGTTTCGGATAAACGTGGCAGATCGCTTTGTTGTATTCCCCCTCGAATCAAAACTGAAATCTCTAATTTCGTTCTGACCTCTCCTGAAGAAATACCACGACACGAATCAGTTAGCCCGATCCGAATCCGAAGATGAACGACGCCGACGTTTCCAAGCAGATCCAGCAGATGGTCCGATTCATTCGCCAGGAGGCGGAGGAGAAGGCCAACGAAATCTCTGTCTCCGCGGAAGAAGTATCCCCTGTTTGATTAATGTTTTTCGGTTTCTAGTGTTTTTTTAGAAGTTTTTTTGATGCATTGATTCTATCTATGTTTTCTTCTCGCTGTAGGAATTCAATATCGAGAAACTGCAGTTGTTGGAGGCTGAGAAGAAGAAGATCAGACAAGAGTACGAGCGGAAAGAGAAACAAGTTCAAGTGCGCAAAAAAATGTATGCATTATTGTTTTCTGCTTTTGGTTTTGGTTTTGGATTGATTGATTGATTATTGCTTTATTTTTGGTTACTGGATTGGTTTCTGCTGCGTGTTTCTTTGAAGCGAACAATTTAACGTCTTTAGGGGAAACTGTTAAGAAATATTTATATCTGCACGGTTATAATTGATTTATCGTTCTGTGTGGGTGTGTTGCTTTTCTGAATATTATTTGTGATTTCCGTTTCTAATCGGGAGATCTTATTGGAAACTTCCATCTTTGAAAACATCTTAATGTTCGTTCTCTTGCTCATGATGCAAGGTATATTTCTCTATTATGGGATGTCATGTAAATATTTAACCAGGTTTCATTATGAAGAGTCATGATGTGGTCGACTGTGTGAACAATGTTATAGCTTATTTTGGATGTCATCTGATTAGATTTTCTGTATGTTTGCTGGCTGTTTTAGTGAGTACTCAATGCAACTAAATGCTTCTCGAATCAAGGTCCTCCAAGCTCAGGATGATTTGGTCAATGCCATGAAGGATGCTGCATCAAAGGAGCTATTGAGTGTTAGCAGTAATCATAGTAACTATAAGCAACTCCTGAAGAATCTTATTGTTCAGGTTGGGCAAACTGGATTTTGACACTGTCCATATATGTCATGTGCATTAGCAGTTCTGCATAAAATGTTGTTTCTCTGGAACCTTCTTCATTAAGGGTTTTAGTATTCTTGCCAAACCTGTGCTTATACTTGCATTTAAGCATTCAAGAATAATTCTTCAAAGTTGTGGTCTGTGGGCATGACTTTTGTGATCAACATGATGGAGTGAATAGATTCATGATGGAGATCTTGACTCCATCAATATTTGGACTTGCGTTGTTATTTTCTTATTGAACTTCATTTTGCATATACGAATTTCTATTATGCACTGACTTGACATTATTTATATTTTTCTCTTTCTTATTCATATTTTGTAATGCTTCAGTATGGGCGCAAACTATACCTCGTTATCAATTGAGTTTGGATTTTCTTATGTATTTATTTATTGTTAAACAGCTTATCTTTTATTGTTGAATTTAATTTCTTCTTTGACCTGCAGAGTTTGTTGAGGTTGAAAGAGCCATCTGTGTTGTTACGCTGTCGTAAAGAAGATTTGCAACTTGTGCAGTCTGTCTTGAATTCAGCCAAGGAAGAGTATTCTGAGAAAGCCAGAGTTAATCAACCTGAAATTAAAGTTGACCAAATTTATCTTCCACCTGCTCCTTCTCATCACGATGCACTTGGTCCTTTCTGGTAATAAACTTTGCTAATACGAGCACCCTTCTATGCTTGGGAATTTTCGAAAGTGGTCTAATAATAGAGTTAACTGAATGCAAACAACCAATTTCTATGTATCTCCATCCCTACACCAATTTCTACTGATTTGGAATTTTGATATTGCTGACAACATTATCATATCTCTTTCCGATCCTTTTTCAGTTCTGGAGGTGTGGTGTTGGCTTCTAGGGATGGGAAAATTGTTTGTGAGAACACTCTTGATGCTAGACTGGAGGTTGTATTCCGCAAAAAGTTACCAGAGGTGCTCACATTTTACACTCTTCACATTTACCTTTTTCCTGTTAATGCTAGTCAAGTAAATCTTATAGTTTATCTTGGTTTCTTATTGTCTTCGATTTATTAGCTCCACCCTTTTAATAAATAACAAATGATTTTTTGCTAATTCCCTGTCAATTAGAAAAATGGGTGATTGTAGATACAGTTTTTTGGAGGATTTTTAGGGCATAAAGGGAGGGTAGTGTGGGGAATACAAGTGATCGATCAGCTATGCTGTCAATGGGATTATTTTACTTGAATGGAAAATAAGTTGTGCGATGGGATCATCAAAGACAAATCTAGGATTGGGTGGGTCAAGTTGATATGATCACTTATATTATATTCTGCCAGATTGTTTAATTTTGCTAACCTCTAATATTCCTCATATAGTAGGTTATCAACCATGTTTTTGACTAATGCTACGTGTATATGATTTGCAGATACGCGGTAGTCTAGTTGGTCATATTGTCGCTTGATGGTTGAAATCATCTTATTTTTATGATACTGGCTTGGCCATCAACCCAGGCGAATCATATTACAACTTATTTCTTTTGTCCCGTTTCCAGATTTACAATTTTCCACATTCCTTGTTTACTTTGGCCTTGTTAGGTTTTTGCTTCTATCACTAATGCATAGGAGTTTTAGTCGACCCCACAATATAGTTATTGATTCCTAGTGGTGCAATAATTGTAAACTGTCTGGACTTGTTATATTTTTCTCGTGTTAATAAATTGATTGACGAAATCGTCTTGAAATTGCTCATGTTTCTGTTCATTTTCTAGTTTAATCTCTTTTTAATTATTATAGTATTGATCCCAAAACTAAATCTTCTTGAAATTGCTTATGTTCTTGTTCATAGCATTAATCGGAAAAGTAATATTTTTGTGAGGTTATCTCACTATTCTTGTAATTTGTAGTCAATTAAAATAATGTCATTTCTAATAAAAATATGTAAACCTTTATTTATTTTTATTGTTTTGTTCACTTGGAATTGAATAAAACAAATGACTGCAATAAAGTATAGATTTTGTTTTTTTACCCATAAAATTATTGAAAGGTGGAGACTGTACTTTTTCTTTTTAACTATAAAATTATCAAAAGGTGGAGGAAAACTCTGTAAAATGTACTTTTTTTACTCATAAAAATAATCGAAAGATACAAATAAATTATTAAGGGTGATAGTATCCTCGTATTGTTTTCATACAGCTATAACGTTTACGCATTAATGTAATTTTTTTAAATTTCTTGATTATCATTAACGATTATAATGCCTAACGATTAGTATGGTACCCAAATTCAATAAAATCTTAATTGATTTCTAACAACTTGAATAAATACTCATTTGCTTGCTTCCAAGAAGCATTTGAAGCAGCAACTAATTCCCATCAACTTTAATTCACACACAAATAAATATTATCGCTACTACAACTCACTGCATTCAACACCACCATAGAATGTTTCCTCAGATACCCAGAAAATCCAAAAAAAAAAAAAACTCAAAACCATTCAAGAAAACCCCAACTTTTAACAAAACATACCAAGAAATGTCACCAAAGCAAAAACTAAAATCGAAAAAAAAAAAACGAGGAAAAACATACATAGGAAAGTTAAAATGTAGCAAGATCATTTTCACTTCTTAAGCTGTGGGGCCCTGTCTTCATGCATGAAATCAAGCAAAACAGTGCTCTTGCATTTGGGGCATTTTGGATGATCTTCAAGAAGCATTACATACATGAGGCACCGAGGGCAGCCCACCAGCATCATGCTGCAGCTGCTCTCGGGGCTGCTCGAGTAGCGCAGGACCCCTGGCCCTGACTCCGACCCCTCGGGGCTCGTCTCCCTGGAGACGCAGGAACTCCGCGGAGAGATCTCCGTGGAGGAAATGCATTCACGAGGGGGCTCAGCTTGCCTCCGAGGTGGGGACAAGTTGAGCTTCAGCTCCAGCTTCGGGCTCGAGTCTTTGTAATTCATTGCTGCAGGATATATATTAAGCTCAATGAAACAGTATACAAAAAGAGAATAAAGTTAGAGAAATTGTACCAGAAATGATGGAGAAATGGATCAGTCCCGAGTTTTTGATGGTCATATCATGGTTGGATAGGGGGCTATATATATATATAGAACAACAAAATACAACATTGGAGACATAAATGGACAGGTTTTCCTTTATTACAAAAATTGATTACTACACAACTGCAGTGTATGCAATAGATTAATATTTAAAAACTGAAGCCATGAAAAGGAAAAATATCATAATAATTAATAATTATAGGTGAAAATATGACCGGATGTTTGCTGGCAGATTAAAAATTTAGAGTAAATATTTGCAACAAGTTGTATAAGTCTGTGTAATAGGCTCTCATTAATTCATTGCAGCTATTGTTGGTTACCATACATATACTATTAAAGAAGCAATTATTTACCATTAAAAAAACAACTAACTGCCATCAAGATTCACATTAAATCAACACAACTCTCTAAATTAACTTTCACTGTGTGTTTGCTTCGCCTAAATCTCTCAACAATCCATACCTCACACACCACAGCAAATTCACCAAAATAATAATAATAATAATAATAGATTGATCCTGTACAATCGTTCCTTTGTCATCCATTACAGCAGAAATCAAACATTTCCACCCGACTTAGGATTGGAAATACGCTATGTAAAGACTGACATTTATGATTGTAAAATTCGTTAGATGCTAGTTGGATATTTGAGTAGGACCTAGCATAAAAGATATAGACTGGACCTAGATGGAGATTAATCGATAAACTTAATTTTATTTTTAACATTTTAAAAATAAATATTAATATATAAAAATATAAAATTACATAAATTTTAATTATTTAAAACAATAAAAATGTAAATTGGGCGTCCGGGATGATTAGGTTACGTCTGGATCGGCTAGAGGTTGGTTGGTTCGCGTATGGGCGACTTAATTTTACAACAATGCTAATATCTACTAAATTTTACTTTTGGTAACAGTGGATCCATCTTAAATCTTTGTAAACCTTTGGATCCCACACATAGCATAAAAGCAAACCGAGTCGAACTGAGTAGTGTTTTGCTCAAGTTTAATTCGTTTAGTATGAGTTGAGCTTTAAATCTTTTTATCAAATTTTACTTTGAAGTTCATGAATTTTATCGAGCCTAAACGAACTTTCTAAATTTAGAATATATTTAAAATATTCATTATTATTGTAAAGAAAACATTATTTATTCAAAAATTAATATTATATCCATACTCAAGTTAAAGTTTTTATCATTATTAAAAGATATATCATATTGTTACTCTGTATTAATAACATAAAATTAATTATTTTATAATTTTTTTTTACTAATTTTAGTTATTATGATGCTCAAATTTGGTTCATTTAATAAATGAGCTCGCAGGGGCGGATATAAAAATTTAAAATTAGGGGTACAATTAATATATGAAATAAATTGGGGATACATTATATAAAAATATATACAAATAGTAATAAATATATATATTTGATAAAAGGAAAAATAAAATAAAATTAGGGGTACAAAA
The DNA here is from genome assembly GCA_026898455.1 of Plectranthus barbatus. Classification (NCBI taxonomy): domain Eukaryota; kingdom Viridiplantae; phylum Streptophyta; class Magnoliopsida; order Lamiales; family Lamiaceae; genus Plectranthus; species Plectranthus barbatus. The sequence continues at coordinate 15,176 of JAPKLW010005493.1, read as the reverse complement.
GTTTAATGTGTGTCCGCATGTGCGAGCTCGAACGAATGTTTATCGAGTTAAAATTCGAATAAGTTGATAAATTGACAGCCTAGGTTGGGCCGTTTGGCTGGGGCGGATGGAGCCCCCCTAGCCCGAATTTTTTTTTTATTTTTGTAGTATCGTAATCTAGTTTTTTATGGTATAGCTCCTCTCGTATAGAAAAAATGGATGAAAATAAAGAAAAAATGATTGAAATTAAGGTGAATGCGAAAAAAAAATTCCAGACCCCTCGGTAAAATTTTCTGAATCCGCAACTGCCGTTTGGGCATGTTGAAACAGTAAAAGATGGAATTAATTGGAAGTGGATACGCCACCCACCAACACACAGACACATACATCTATAATTAAATGGTGTGTTTGAAAAGGATATTACATTTCTCATTGAAGCAACATGTTCATGGCAGTGGCTTAAATCTTGAAGGGGCCTCAGCCTCAGCCTCAGCCTCACACACTTCAACTAACCTTATTTATCAATCATACTACGGCTACGTACGACTTCCCCTAAGCCCCTCTCTTACTCGTATCCTTACCCAAATGCTGCCTGCATTCAGGACCACAGTGTATGTACCAAGGAGGGTGAGAGAGAGACTTGGTTATGGTGAATAGGATTTCCACCCACAACTACTAAACATCCTAGTACATATGTAATGACGTTGTCCAAAAGCTAAGAATGTGAGCGACTAGAATACTTCATATATCAAGACACCTCTTTCTAAGAAAATCAAATAATGAAGTGTCAAAGAATGATTACAGATCAAACCATCTTCTGCTGAGCCTGTGGTCTTGCATTCATAGGGCTATAAACATTGGCTGCACATTAGACTTTACATGATTATAACTAAAGAAGAGTAATGGCTGGATACCGCAATTGCGAATTCCGGCTTGCAGCAGCAACCTCAGTGCCTTTGTCATCTAAGAGCTGAATGTTCCATTATCACTGTTTCAGTTGTTCTTGAAGGCTTTGGATGCTCTTTTATCTGCAACAACCCGAATACAGGCCATCAGAAAAGTGATTGTTTTCTACTTCGCCAAAACTAATCAAAATGTATTGTGCAAGCTTTAAACATCAGTCCAACTACAAGGTGGGACAAACTAGTATTCTAAACAATACATGTTCCAAAAGCCACCCTATATTCATTAATTGAATTCCACATTCCTAAGCTTGCTTCCCAGTTCACACATCAAAAGTCTAATATTCATTCCAACTTCTATAGAAACTCATATCTTAGGTCAGTAGCACTGCATATCATCGCAAAGTGCATAGTAAAGTTTTCTATTAAGATCTATAGCTGGTCTGGTACATATTTAAATCTGCAAACATAGTCAATCTCACAAGGTAATTGTTAGTGTTATTCAGAAAATTCCACATGATGCATGGTCCCTTGGAAAAAGAATGTGTGGGTCAAGATAAAATCAATATAAACGAGATAATTTAGAGCAAGTTTCCATACACACTGAAAACTGATACACTCTTAACATATTAATTAAACAACAAAATTAAAGCTATAATGTGTTTCCCAGCCCTTTAGGTTGAAAATTGGCTAAAAAAGCACATAAATGAATACATCTGGCAGCGAAGCAAGAGATGACATAATTGGCAGGAATGTTCCAACCAAAGATGCAGTATTATAGGATCAGCAAAAGCATCCAGTTACCTACCTTCTCTTTGCTGCTGCTTCAGAGATTCCCTCGGGGTGGCATCCGCATCACTCACTAGTCGAAACAAGCAGCACTGGCCTTGACATATTTCTTATCTAGCAAATAACATTAAATCACCCACCAACCAACTACATATTATGAGAACCAAAGCTCAAAATGGTTGCAACCTTAAAAACTCCATCTTTAGAACATGTGATGTGAGACGACCATATCGCAAAACAGAGTTTGAAATTCCTAACTTGGTATTTATGTCATGGGTTTAACATAAATTGGGATATGTCTGGGTGGAATGCATTATGTTTCCAAAAAATAGAGTTTGAAAACAATCAACCCACAGATTCAATCTCATTTCTTATCACTTAATTCTTGCCCTTCTTATCCCTAATCTGCTTCTTAGCCAACTCAGAACTCTCAAAACACCAGAAATAATAATCAACGTATAACAACTACCCAATTCTGCGTTCTTTTCAAGCTCAAATCTACAAACCAAATTGGGGTCTAAGCAAAACTTAAGATTGAGTCACAATCGAACTATTTTATTTTATTTTTTGTTAAATAGAAATATAGAATGCTTATCTATCAGACAGAATAACAAGGAAAACAAAGTAAAAATAAGAACTTACAGATCAGGCTCAACTTTAACGCAAAGAATCTGAGAAAGAGGGAGGATCGAGAACCCCAAAACCGTTTCTGGAAAAGTAGAAGAAAATAGAGTAATACCCAATTTCGCTGACAATGAAAGCTGGTCATCAAGATTACTACTGATTATTGAAGAGTGAAGACCGATTACGATATTAATCATGGCACTAAAGCAATGGCGGAAAATTTGGATAGAGAAGATAGGTAGGATTCTCTCTAATTACTAATTCGCATCAATCAACCTTTATAATTTATGTACATTTTTATGTTGAATTGCCTTTCACTCACCAAGTCCAGTGTTATAAAATTGCTGTCAACTTTTCTTAGCTCATGTACATTAGTTTGTTTTTTGTTTATGGGATCATATAATATGTTACTTTGCGAACGGATAATCAACACACCTATAAAGATGCAATTGATCTAAGTTATTGAAAAAAATAGTGCCCTCTACAAACTACAATGAATCGAGTGCAAATGAATCAAATTTATGTCTCAATCCGCCTTGTTCATTAAATCAGCACTCAAATTGTAGGGTTGCTTTTCCTTGATGGCATCTTGAGATTGAATGGGGAGAAAATTATGGGGCAGTTTTAACCCCAGGTTCTCGGTCCTAGTGGATTGATGTGTGTTGGTCCCTTAGTTTCGATGGTGATCACGGTCGACCAATACCTGTTTGGTGCATGTAGTTATATCACTACCAAAAATTCGCATTTTGCAACGAGAAAATCCGTTGCAAAAATTTTTGCAACCAAATATTGAATTATTGAATTCGTATGGAATTGTCCATTGCAAAATAATTTCCTTCAAAAAATAAATTTTAACATCAAATTTGATGGCTTGCGTCCAATGAGATTCGAACTCAGCACCTCGCGCATGCGTGCTGCGCACATTCAAACACTAATCTTACTAAAAAATATACATACTAAAAAAAAATTGCGACGGAATTTTCCGTCGCTAAAGTTTGCAAAAATTTAAAATTTTGTTTCGTCGCAATTCCGTCGCTAAATCGCAACCCTTTTTTTTGTCACAAATTTGCAATTTTTTTGTAGTAGCTCTCACATGCGCCTCTTTGAACTTTTGAATTCTTTCTCATCAGAAGCAAATAGAAACTTGCAGTCTTACTGTGAGAGATTATCGTATTTATAGACAATTACTTTTGTAGATCTAATTTTTAAATTTAGAATTATTGTAAATATATAAAAATAACAATTTTTGAAACAAATATAATAGTGATTTTTAGACGCTTCTTTTTATCAATCAGTACAATGGGGAAGGGGCTACCTCTCCATGACTGAAGGAGATAATGATGTTGATTGTTGACATTGGAAGCTGGATATTGTAGTTTGGAGGTATGAAACTCATTATTCAATTAAAGTTAATTTTAAATTTAAATTTTAAATTTTGAAAATGGGTGGGATGTTGTTGGACTACTTCAAAATGGGTTGGCTAAGAAAAATTATTGCATGGACTTGCATGATTTTTTCTGTCCGGAAAATTTAACATGCTGCTACAGTAAATGTCGGCTTTCTTTTAAAATAATTAAAGTTGATATTTGTATTTACTAGAATTATACTCGTGCATTACACGGAAATATTTTTTTATACTTATATTTAAAATTTTAATATAAAATAATATATTTATGTTAAAATTTATATTTCATCCAAATATACCTAAGTATTATATATATATATAATATATATATATAGGGAGCGTATCCAGTGAGAAAACTCTTAACGTGAGAAAGTGAGAAAGATGCTTGATTGCATTTACGACATTGCTTGATTGTATTCAGATTGTTGCTTGATTTTGCTTTAGTTGTTGCTTGATTATTTTGTTACTGGATTCAATATCAACCATTGATTTTTTTAGATCTGATGGACATGATTCATTCTTTTTTCTCACATGAGGATTTTTTTTACATGATCCCTCCTCTCTCTCTCTCTCTCTCTCTCTCTCTATATATATATATATATATATATATATATATAAAGAAAAATATTTTAATACTTAAAAAATTGTATAAAGAATACCAAATAAGGATTTATACTAATAAAATATAAGTAGTATTTACCAGTGAATAAGCAAAAATAATTTTCAGCTGCATTAATAACATATGTGGATATATTAAATTTGCAATATATGTTGATTTCATTTGAGACTCGAGATTGAAAGTTGGAAGAATGTTATCCCTGAATATATCCGACTAAACTCTTTCATCCCATTGCCCATAATTTCTTTGATCCTTCTTCTATACTTTTTTTTGGCAGTATTCTTTCTTTAACAAATCTCATTTCCACGTTCAAACTTCCATCAGCCTTTCCTACTAAATCATAATTTTCTTATTATTTTTTCTCATGTCATTTCACTCTCTTGGACCAAAAATTAAAAACCCATGATCTCATAACATATTTCCTAATTATTTAAACATTTTAATAATTATTTGATGGATAAGGATTATAAATAAAAAAATCCAATGAAATATCCAGTTAAAAAAGATACCGAGAATATAAACCTAAATGCAAACTTTTCAAGAATTTATAATCTAATTAATTTATTTATAAAATGATACTAAAAATAAGAGAAAATGCATGCAAAACATTCAATACAACCCACGTATTTAAGATGAGATACTTTAGTCGAAATATTAGATAATAATATATAGTACATATTGATCATATTGACACTGCTTATTTCTAAAATCTATTTCATCAATTACACTTATTGTCTCAATACTGACGTCACCTGTTTTTATAGTTGATATTTTTTTCAACCATCATCTTTTGCTTCTCGATATGCACACCTCCTTGCCATCTTTTGAGAGAGTCTACACTCGTAGTCTATCTTCTTCCATCATCATTTCTAGAAGAATCGGCTGCATTGCATTGATGATTGATATGCTATGTCTGAAGCGACCTTTATGGAATACACACATCTTGGGTCGATAATAGTGCGTCGATTCAAAAACCCATGTAGTCTGTAGAAGCGAGGCATCGACCTTGGTAGAGTAATAATGGTGAAGCGATGATGTCGCTAAGTGGTGGCTTTTCTTGCCCATTGGTGGGTGCTACAAATATCCGGCGAAGCCCTCCACTACCAAAAAATCGTATTTTGCGACGGAAAAATCCATCGTAAATTGCTATTTTGCGATGATTTTTTCTGTCGCAAAAACCTTTGTCGCAAAAAAAATTTGCGACCAAATATTGAATCCATCGCAAAATTTTGCGACGGAATTGTCCGTCGCAAATTAATTTCAATCAAAAAATAAATTTAAAGATTTTTATGAACCAGTTTTAAATTGGCCGATACAACCATCTTGAACCGGCCGATCCAATCATCAAATTTGGTGGCTTGCGTCCAAGGGGGTTCGAACTCAGCACCTCCCGCACGCGTGCTGCGCGCATTACCGTTGATTCAAACACTAATCTCATTCATTATACGTACTAAAAAATATACATATTAAAAAATAGAATTTTGCGACGGATTTGCAACGAAATTTTATGCTAAAGTTTGCGACGTTGCGACGGAATATTCCATCTCAATTCCCTCGCTACATTGCGACCCATTTGTTTGTCGCAAATTGGCAATTTTTTGTAGTGCATATTATGCTCCTCTATCTCACAATTATTTTTTGAATGTTGGGCTTGTTGCATATGCAGGACGCTTGGCCTCCGTGAGAATCGGGGTGCTGGATGGGTCATCCGTTGGACCCGTTACACATGGTACGAGAGCAGACTCAACGATGTTCATTCAAAGCTCGAGTTGATGGCATTCGAGGGAAATGAGTGGCAATATTGCGCTCGAGGAAAAAGGGTGGCAATAAAATGACGAACGAGTGATGTCCAAATAGGAACATTTGTGGGTGAAAGCTCCAGAGGTGAGGGGAGTAGCTCATGGTTGTCGTTGGGTGAAAGAGCTTTGTTCGTGCGGAAAAACATGTCGAGGATGATCTATCGGCAAAGAAGAGAAAATGCAACAAGTGATGTTGTCAATGGTGTGTGGAGATGACGGATGCTGAACGAGGAGACTGGGTGCCATTGTGTGTGAGAATCTTACCACAAGGGCGAGCGCAAGGAAACAACGTTGGGTACCCTTGAATGTAGAATTTTGGTCCCAGGTTCTCAATCCCAATCAATCCCATGAGTTTTGGATCATGGTCGACTAATACCTGTTTGGTGCATGCAGGTACATGTTCTGCTCCTCTATCTTCTAATTGTTCTTTGAATGTTGGACTTGTTGCACATGCGGGACAACCGACCTCCGTGAGAATTGGGGTGTTGGGCAGGTTATTCGCTGGACCAGTTATATGTGGTATCAAAGCAACGTTCGAGTGGCATATGGGAGAAAGACCATGAGCTTTGACTAGCAACAAGAGCAATGTTGTGGATCAACACAACAATGAGGAATCGAGAAAATTTCGGAAGAGCCAAGATCCTTCAAGGGAACTGTTGGGACCACAGATTGATTGCGAAGATCTCGTACCAACAGACCGTGTATGAGTGGATTGGGACCACATCTAGATATTCCAAGGCTAAAGGAATTTAACGACTCGATAGTTGCCAAGGTCGTGGATAATTTTTGTAGAGCATGAAGACCTATTTTTGCGCAACAGGGTTCGACGACGAAGAATCCCAAATAGGTAAGGTTTCTATGTATTTGATCGATGTTTCCTTGTTGTGGTGGCAACAAAGGTGTGATGATCGGAGTGGTGCCCCGATCCTTACTTGGGAAAAATTCAAGGGTGAATTTTGTAAATAATTCTACCCGACCTATGCCGAGAACAAAACATGAGAAAAATTGAGATGATTGGAACACAAAGGAGAAATCCTAGAGTATTGTTGGATGTTCACGAAATTTATGCTTCAAGTGCCTTTGATGGAAGATAGAGAGACATTCTTCTATTTTATGGATGGGCTCAAGTCCTGGGCAAGACAAAATCTAAAAAGAAGAGGCGTGCAAGATTTGTGCAACGTGATGATTGTGGCTGAATCATTGGAGGAGTTTCAAGATAAAAGAATACTCGGACAAAGAGTATTCGAGTGAAGAGGAAGACTAGGGAAAGTCTCTGCGTTCGGATGAGCGAAGACCATCTAAACTATGGGTTAAGAGCAAGTTATGGAGAGACAATTCGAAAGAGAAAGGAGGTTGGTAAAGTGCTTCTTATGTGACGGGCCACATTTAACAAAGAAGTGTCCTACCCAAGCAAAGTTGGCAAGCACAGTCAAGGCCAATATAGAAAATAAAGAAGATGAGGAGAAATTATGGATAGGATCGTTCCAACTCCTCGAAGCAATGAAGGTAACAAGGGCCGAGACCAAAAATAAAGATGTCTAAGCCGGGTATATGGGACAAACATTGTAGGAAGAGACTAAGGGAGTCCCGTTACCAAGCAAAGTGTCGAAAGAGCACGATGAAGAGAAATGTACGGAACAAGCACCCAAGAGAGAGCCAAAACATTTCCTACACAATGGGAAGTACGATGAAAGCACACGTGGAAGAAGGCATCCAAGGGACGAGGGATGTCGAACAAAGGTAAGCAAGTAAGGTGCGAAGAGTCGACACCCAAGTTGCAAGAAAAAAACCCGATGAAGGGCAAGAGTGCCCAACATCTTCAAGATCGGATGAAGAAATAAGTGGAGCAAAGCGACTCCACAAATGTGCAAAGGCCGTAGTACGAGGGTACAAAAGATTTGTGCCGAAAGCTAAAGGAAAGCAATGCATGAGTCCGCGCAAGGTAAGACAGAGGCACAATAAGAAGAATCGACGAGTAGAAACATGGAGCAAAGGTGCGAGAAGGGTGTCGTGAGTAGGGGTGGGAATAGGCCAGGCCAAGCTTTGGCCCGGTAGGCCTGGGCCTACCTAAAATTTCATAGGCCTTAGCCTGGCCTATTAATCCAAATAGGCTTTTATAAAGGCCTAGGCCTGGCCTATTTAGTTATGAAGGCCGAATTTTTGGCCTACTTAAGGCCTATTTCAGTCTATATAATAATTTTTTTATATTATAAATAAATATATAATTTTAAATATTAAATTTATCTTATTATTTAATGTTGGTAAGTCTTATTCTTTAGTGAGTATAGACCATAAAAAATTATAGATATGCTAAATAATTTAACAATTTATTAATATATTATTTTTATTTGAAGTTTACAATTATAATATTTAATAATTTAGATATATATTTATGGTTAATATCATATAATGCTCTACGGTCCATCTAATATATACGTGTAGTTATTAATAAATTTTTAATGCCCAACAAAGTGTTTAATAATTTAACAATCAATTTAATTTGTTATTTTTTTAATTATAAATATTATATTTAATATTAAATAATTAAAATATTAATAATTTATACAATATATTATTTTAAATAGGCCGGCCTGTTAGGCTTAAAAGGCCTAATTTGAAGTCCGGGCTTGAGCCTGTTTATGTATGTAGGCTTTTTAAAAAGCCCAAGCCTAGCCTATTTGTCAAACAGGCCGGGCCATGCCAAGCCTTAGGTAGGCCAGGCCTAAGGCCCCTGTCGAGTAGCCTGACCTATTCCCACCCCTAGTCGTGAGATTGGGTGGGGAAGAATGTCACGTATGAAAGAAGACTAAGAGGTTTCGAAACATCCTGAAACTATCTTGATGCCCCTAGACCCTTGTGGCAAACTGCAGAAGGTGGTGGAACCTTCTGGAAAGATATAAAAGGATATAAAAGGATCCAGAAGCATGTGAAAGGATTTTGAAGGATACGAAATGTCTCGAAAGGATACGGAACCTTCCAGAACAATATGGAACATGGGAGAAAAATGTGGAATACCTTGGTTGGTTGGAGAACCTTCCAGATTAGTATAGAAGGGTGTGGAACCCTTGAGAATGATCTTGAAGCCTTTAGAAGAAAGAAAAAGGCCTTAGAAGGCGTGGAATATTGTAGAGCCATTATTAAATATAGAAGTGTTTAGTACTTGAGGGAAGTTTCCCTTGGTGACTATTAAAAGGGAGTCTCTCCTTCATTTGCAAACCAACCAAGTTGTAATCCAAGAACTTGTAAGCATTTTCAAGTTATAAGAGTTTTAGCATTCCTCAAGTTTTTAATCTCTCTAAATACTCCTCATACGAGTTTTAAGCAAGGTTGTTTAGGATTGAACCTAAGGTCGCACAGTGTCGGAGGCCCTTTATTCGAAAAATATATAGAATAGGAATCGGTGAAAAATCAAATTCACCATCTATGATTCAATTCTAGAAAAAAATCATCTCATATATGATCCTCTATATGCTTCTCCCGATCTAGAGAATGATAGATTCTTGAAATATAATGAATGATACTTATAAGGATGCAATTGACTACATTATCGAACAAGCTAGTGTGTTCTACAAAGAGCCTATAAGTGCAATTGAATCAAAATTATCTCTCAATCTTAAAGACGGATGCTTGTTTATCAAATTAGCACATTGTTAGATTATTATGATCTCTTAGGTTATCCACCTGATAATATGGTATTTAGCATAACAGAGGACAAATCAATTAACAATAAATGGATATAGTGTGACCAACTACCATAACCATTATACCATCTGATAAGGAAGGTTGAATTAAGGCTCATAGAAGTTGATCTTGCATGGTCCACAATTTGAAATTTGGATTGGGCTTATTTGTTGCGTCATCTTCATAGACCCATTCTTCTGGAGGTAAGGTAGTACCTTGTAGAAAAGACTCTAAACCATATTCTCTCATTGTGGTGAGAATTAGTTGCTTCCAAATGAGACAATTATTCTCTGTTAACTTGATAGAAATAGGTTGATTTTGTGGTAGAATGAATGGAGCTAAGTTTAAGCTGGAGCTCATTTGAGAGTTAAAAGGTGTTTCCATTCAAAAAAAATAAAAATAAATAAACAAAAAGAAAGGCAGAGTATCTTATAACATGTTCTGATACCATGAAAGAAAACTTGAATGAAACATAATGAAAGTTTATTTAAGAGAATAAGTTCAGGTCTCTTCCATTTGTTATTAACAACAAGAGTCACTATATTACATTATATAGACAACGATGGATAAGGATGTGAATCGTGAGCTATACTATCATGTTGTACCTCTTCACTTTAACTAATACTAAAAAGACATTCGATACTTGTTGCTTACAAACCCAATATCAACAAATTATTACTTGAACTGTAGCTGCACTTCTTGAAGGACAACAGCTTCAATTTTTTTCCTTTTTACTTTTCACTTTTTCCTCATGGCTTTGCAAACGTGTTTGGAGAAAATGAGGTGTGCAGATTAAAGAAAACCTTTTACGGACTCAAACAATCTCCTAGGGCTTGGTTTGGGAGATTTGCTGCAGCCATGAAGAAATATGGGTATCGCCATCGTAATTTGGACCACACCTTGTTTATAAAGAAGCGGGAAAATCTTATTACTTGTCTAATCATCTATGTGGATGATATGATTATGACAGACAATGACCCAGAAGAAATAAGAAGCTTGAAACAAAACTTTGTTCAGAGAATTCGAGATGAAAGATTTGAGAAACTTGAAATACTTTCTTGGGATTGAAGTTCTTAGATCCAAAAAGGGAATCTTTATTAATCAGAAGAAGTATACTTTGGATCTTCTTGTTTAAACAAGAATGCTGGACTGCAAGCCAACAAATACCCCTATTGTTGTTATTTGGCAAATGGGTCGGTTTCGGGTTGGCGGGTCGAATTGTGACCTGGTAATAACAAACGACGCGTCAATCCGAACCCGACCCGTATATTTTTGCGGGTCAAAAATCTCAACCCAAAACCGACCTGTTTATCTTCGTGTCGATCCAAAACTGACCTGAAATGACCTGTTTAATTATTTTAAATTTTTTTAAAAAAATGTGTTAATTAATTTAAAAATTAATAAATTGTGTTAATTATTTTAAAAATTAAAAAATTGTGTTAACTATTTAAAAATTTTGATTTTTGGCTATATTTTATTTATTAAATTTTTATTTAATTATATTTCATAAATAATAATAATTAGTATTATTGGTGGGTCAAATGGGTTCGCGGGTCAACCCGAGATTGACCCGAACCCGACATGAAAATTAAATAGATTGGACGGTTGACCCAAAATTGACCCGAAAATTAAATGGGTTGACCCAACTCATTTTTTTCGTGTTAGATTCGTGTCAGGTTGTCGTGTCGGATTGGATATTGTCGCCCCTAGGTGTTAATCACAATCTTCAAATCAAGGAAGGAGGAGAAGCAACGAATCAAGGAGAGATATCAACGTCTACCAGGAAACTTATATATTTTTCCATACCCGACCTGATATCGCATATGTTGTGAGTGTTGTTAGTCAATTCATGCACCAACCCCAAACTCAACATGAAGAAGCTGCTATTCGAATTGTGAGATATTTAAAAGGAACCTTCAGCTATGGATTACTTTTCAGAAAGGCTGGACATCTAGAAGTTAAAGCTTACACAGATACCGATTGGGCAGGAAACCCTACGGATAGACGGTCCACGGCTGGATACTTTACTTTTGTCGGAGGAAATCTAGTCTCTTGGAGGAGCAAAAAGCAAAAAGTAGTAGCTATTTCAAGTGTATAAGCTGAATTTAGAGAAATCAAGAGTGGACTTACTGAAGTACTATGATTAAGAAAAGTTATGGTGGAGTTGGATCATTACTAATGGAAGACATGTAAATTATTTTGTGATAACAAAGTCGTCATCAGTATTTCAGAGAGTCCAGTACAACATGACAGAACAAAGCATATTGAAGTTGATAGACACTTTATCAAAGAGAAGATTGAAGATGGAACTGTTGCCCTACCCTTTGCTTGCTCTAAAGATCAGTTAGCTGATATCCTAACCAAAGCAATCGACTCCAGAAGTTTTGCCGAAGTTCTTGTCAAGTTATGTAACGCCCCAATTTCGTAAAAGTAAAATAATAGACAATAATTGCATAAAATGGGCATGTCACTCTTATTTATAATAAACTAGCAAAATAAATTATTTTTTTTTCAAATAACATAAAAGGAAAATTAAGCATTTATTAAAATTATTGACCATCCTCCGCCTCCAGCACATCGCCTCGCTTTAATATGAAAGAATGTAATCACTTGAGGTGAGCGTTATTAGCTCAATGGTGATCAAGTTTATCTGAGCTATACAATTATGACAAGTATAATATGCAGCCCGCGACTAAAAGAGGACATATGTAGCCCGTCGGCTAAATTATAACACATGCAGCCCATCGAGTGATAATAGGTGTACCTGCATAAAACATAATAAGGATAAACTAAAATGTACCACACATAGATCCCCACCTTGACTTGAAAAACTATTTGAAACGCAAGAAAAGATAATAGTTTTAAGAAGAAGTGAATGAATGATTAGTGTGCTTAAAATGAAATGAAAGACCTCTTTTTATAATAGAGAATTGGAGAATGAAAGGTTTCTAATTAATTATATAAATTAAACAATAATTTATGAGGATAAAGCGATAGGTTTTTTTTAAATGATATTAATATTAATAATTAGGCATAATCTATTGAAACTTAATGATTAAAAATAATAATAAATAATGTATTATTTTAAAAAGAATTTATAAAAAGTAAAAAGTTTCGGAGCGTTACATCCTCCACTACTTAAAATAATTTCATCATCAAAATGTACATTTACTTGACGCGATATGGCAGGCAAGATGATGAGTTTTATAAAGATAGCAGAGTCTACAGAAATGGTAACCAGCTCTGATACCAAACTGTAAAATGAGCACGTCACTTTTATTTTAAATAGACATGATAAATTTTTTTTTTTTTCAACATAACATAAAGGGAATTAAGAATTTATTTAAAACTCTTACCCATCATCCGCCTCTAGCCCATCGTCAGAGATTTTAACCTGAAGTTAGTTATAACTTTTGGGGTGAGCGTTAATGACTTAGTGGTGATCAAGTTTATCCAAGCTATACAATTATAACAAGTTTGCGTAGGTAGCCCGCGGCTAAAAAAAAGGACATATGTAGCCTGTCGGCTAAAAGAGATAATATGCAGGTGTACGTGCATAAAGCATAACAAGGATAAACTAAAATGTACCACCCATAGACCCCTCCTTGAAAAGTAACTTAAAATTATATTTGAAATATAGAAGAATATAAAATTGTTTGAAGAAGAATATGAGGAATGTTGGTGTCATCAAAATGATATGAGAGACCTCCTTTATAGTGTAGAGTTTAGGAAAATGAAGAGTTTTAATTAATTATATAATTTAAATAATAATTTATGGTGGTGAATTAAAAGATCTAAAATAAATAATGAAATTAATAATAATAATAATAATTTATGAATAATTTAATAAAATATATTAATTAAAATAATAATGTATTTTGTAAAATAATTTACAAAATGTTAAAAAGTTTGAGGTATTACTAGTGTTACTAATCTCATCACTTAACTTGAGGGGAGTATTGGAAAGGAAATGATCAATTCCTTAATTTAAGGAACCAATCTATGAAAATTAGGATAGTTAAAATATATCCTCTGCATGGGTGAAAAACTACAAGATACGAAACTAATTATTAACACAATGGATGGATTACAAGATAATTAATAATAATATCACACATTTAATTAAGTAAAAAATATTTTAAATATCCAAAACCACTAAAAACATTATGAAAATACCCAAAATATTAAACACAATCAATAAATACCCATTTTTTATATTTGAGATTGATTTTTTTTGTTAAGATGATGAAATCATCATCAATAATCACATCACCAAATTTTTTAATAATTTTTAAGTATATATATATATATGAGAGTAGATCAAACTTATATCCATAATATTAGTGTTATATATATAATTAATATAATATATTAATTTTATATAATATAATTAAGTGGTGGGGGGGGTGTTTGGGTCCAGGGGGAGAATGAAGGGAAATGGGTGGGGGTAGTGGGTCGGTGTGGGGGAAATTTATGGAAATTGATTGGTGGGGGGAATGGGTCGGTGGCGCGACCCACCCAATAAATTTTTTTTTTGTTTTTATTTTAGTTGTGGGTTGGTGGTCGAAGGCACCGACCACCGACCCAATTTCATGAATCTTTTATTTTATTTAATTATGGTTAATGTCGGGTCTGTGTCATGGCTCGACACTGATCTCGACACCGATATTATTTCTCCTCAATAACAGAATTCTGAAAAATATCAGAACGTGTCGTGGGTATTTTATGAATGAATATAATATTTTGAGTATTTTTATTATACATATGTGTATTAATAAATTTCACTCTTAATTAGAGTTTGATCAAAAATTCAAAAGTAGTCCTCGGTTCTCCCTTTGAATCCAATTTGGCCAAAAGTAAGTGTCAAGAAGAGCCCCAAATGCCACAGCCTGAAATTAAAATAAACATACATCATATTCATATACGTATATATTAATTTTATATATGATCTCGTAGGTAGATGCTGCACTACCAGAAGGGGGAAGTAAGAGCAGGGCCAGTTGGGAAGTGGGCGAGCTCCGTGCTGATGCTGTTGAAGAAAAGCCCCGTTAAGCTGTTGCCGTTGATGGCCGGAATGCTCGACGGCGCAATCCACCCGATCACATTCAAGTCTCTTCGAAGCCAATCTCTTTGGAAGCTGATTTCATGGGTGCTTTATTTGGGTGACCAAAACCCTAAATATGTAGAAACCAACTACAGAAAACCCTAATTTTGTGGACACGAGTAACCATTTCGGTAGTTTGACTACCGAATCATATGGATAAATTAATTAATCCACTAAGTACTTAATGATTCGGAAGTTTGAGTGCCGAAACAAGGCACGAGCATCAATTCGGTAGTTAAACTACCGAATCAAATGCAACAATTGTGTTTCGGTA